>JAKOGI010000829.1:152500-225000 GCA_029747015.1 Carnegiea gigantea | reverse complement strand
CATATGCGCTCTCACCATGTTCCCTGCCTCCATCGACACTTCTTCCCATCCAATTCAACTTTCCTCCCTGTTGCAGGTAACCCAGTGAATAACATAACATCAAATACCATGAAACACACCTGCCTACCTGCAATCCTAAAAGCTTTCCTTTGTCGATCCCATGACTGGGTGAGGCCAAGAGTCAAATGCCTTTCCATAGCCATCTCTCCATACTCTAGTACCGGACAAAGTGTTGTTCCCATCACCGTATCCATCTGATATGGAGTCATCCGGCCATGCAGTGCACATAGGCTGCGTAATGTGCACCTGGAACGTAGAATCACATCCTGCACTGCCACCCTCACATCTGCCCCATCTCCTATGGCACCAACTACGTTACCCTTCTCCCTCCCTTTCCCATTTCTTCCCTTCCCATGTCCAACGTCTTGTTTCTTATGCTTCCCTCACCCTTTGCATCCTCACCTACCTTCCTACTACCACAAACACATTTCTTATACTTCAATGCCTCCACATCGACACCACCTCACCTGTTAGTGCTCCTTCGCCTTTTACGCTTCCCTTCTTCTCTACAATATTCTCCCCTTCTATGATGTGTCCACTATCTGCTCCCTTTAGGTTGTTCCCGCTGATCTTGTGCACTTCTTAACTTCATCATTGATTCCCTGTAGCATCATATCACAAACTCAAATACATAGTCCACTTCAACACATTCCAACCATTTATAATTGTATTTTACATATTTCTCCCTAATATACTTACCTAATGTACTGGCATTCACAACCACAACATATACACATGTTACCAATGATTCCATATCTTACTACATGTTACAACCAAGGATAACCCGCTATCTTGTCAGGATATCAGCGTATACACATCCCTTACCAACCTTAATACCCTTTACACACACTAATTTGAAAGCAGGGGTGCAACCAACCTCCCACTTTCAGGGGCCCCACACATACAAATGTTTAACTTCTCAGTTACTACCATTTTACCTGTCCTAAAACAATCCCTATAGATCATTCCCTTCACCTTATGCATCTTCAAACCTAAACCCCTTTACCTACTACCTTCTCCCCTTCAAATTTAATCCTTCTAGCCAAATCCTACTTTGCATCTGCTACTCATTTATCTGCTACTTCTAACCCCACACCTTCCTCCACGCACACCTCCTTCAAATTCCATACATTACTCACATTTGCTACCCCTCCCCCTCAAATTCCATACATTACTCACATTTGCTACTCCCCCTCACTTCCATCCACCCCCACACTAACACCTTATCAAATAACCCTCTTCCACACCATACACACACAGCCAGGCACCTTCCCCCAGTTCACCCTAATTGTAGGTTCTACAATTACCAACCGCATAATAAATCATGCAATTCACTCCCACAACATAGAAATTCACGTTCAGAGTGCAGCTACCTCAATCTGTAATTTCAAATTACACACTCTCACTTTGCCCACTCCAAGCCCCTGTTGCACAGCGTCTGCCCTTCCTCTTGAAATTCACTGCGGCTCCACCGCTTCCTCGGCAGCACCTGCTTCCCTACTACAACTTCTTCAAAATCCACTTCACAGTCACCCGTTTCCCCCCTCTCTCTCCTCTTACGTCTCCCTCGCTCCCTTTCAACAGAGGAAGCCTTGTTTGTTTACAATTTTTTTTTACTTTTACACTTCTCACTGAGACACAACAGGGCTATCGTGAGTATTTTCGCAAACCATCACGTCCCGTCCCTGCCATGCGGACGCCTTGCTCTGACGCCTTTATCTCCTAAAAAAAGACCCGCAAGTAAAAGAGAACCTTTGAATAATATTAAAATAAATCCAACACCTGCTGGTAATTTTCCCTTGAATTTTTGTGACATTGTATTATGCGTTTGGCGGCTGTCCGTTGATTCGAGCATCCTTAGCAATTATTGCAACAATGTTTGCCTTTGCAGCCAGGTCTTTTATTTTCTCCTTTATTGTTATCGGTTGTTACTTTGTTATTGAAAAATTACTAGTTGCCAAGATAGTAGCTGCATCAAGCGCTTGATATTGAGAGGTTAATGACTCTTTTCATTTTCAAGAATTTGAATTGTTACTCATAATGAATCAACCTAACTCTCAAGTCATCAAAGGTGAATAAATTGGAAAACATATGAAAGAGTGGTTACCAAGATGATCTTTCTTAATGGACAATGGAAAGTAAGTTGAACAAGACCAAGATTGAATACATGGGAAGGAATTGAAGCAAGTGAATCTGTGACATGTTTGGTTCTCCTTTAAAGACCCTCCACAATGTGATTCTCATCCTTAGAGAGAATGATCAGCTAATGCTTGAGAGTTGTATGGGCAAGGTTAGCAATGTTGAAATGATTTGACAACTATTCCCAACTCTAAAGCCAATGCCTTAATTCATTAACTCCAATAAGAAGATTTGGAGAACTTATAGCAAATTAGCATGAGTTGAGAAGATCCAAGTGCAACCATCTGAATAAGACCTATTTTCGAATTGTTGTACTCCAGTGTCGTTAAGAATATTGGATAAAATAAGTATGATCATGCCAACAAGAATCCATTAAGTTGTTAAGCAACAAGGAAAGCAGTGAACTGGGCATGTCAGGAGAGAAAGTATTTGACTTCCTGCAAAATAGTTATCACAATTTTGATGTTGAAAAACGAACACACTCAAGTGCATAGGAGGAATGATTGACGTGTTAGGGAGCCAAGAAGAATAACTGAGAGGGATCATGATGATAAGGCTGGAAAAGAATGCATCCCGGTGGGAAGAAAGTTCAATGTAGCATTCAAAGCAATAGAGGAATTGATGGATTTTGCATCAACAGATAGAATGAGTGCTTGGGAATAGAGGGCTTAGAAGGAGTTGATAAAAATAAAAGGGGCATGGTGGGATGAGTTGCAGTAAATTGGTAGAGATAGTGAAGGCGATGGTGGAAGAAAAGAGCTACTAGTAGTACCTGAGATACAGGGTGGTGAGATCCGATCAGTAAACGTTGTGGTGGCACTAAGCGCAGGGAGTTGTAAGGGATAAAACGTCCTTGCGAACATGTTTATGGTTTAGTTGTGGATAAGTGAGACAACAAAGAAGCGGAACCCTTGATAGAACCATGTGAGTTAAGAAAAATTAGGGTTGAATGAGGACCCTAACACCATGTAAAACAATGATAATGCTCCAACTCAATTAGGAAAATTTGACAATCTATTTGTAATAAATAGGGAAAAATACAAAATCACACATAGTCATTTATGCACTATTAGAAGACATTGATGGAGAACATATGCACTCGCATTGGTTGAATTTTGTTAATAATATTTTTCTTGGGTTTAGAGGAATAAGATGACATAATACAATTCAAATCTAAAGGGAGAGGGGAATTGAATATTATACAAAGTATAATATACAACACCCACTCAAATGAAGTTGAATATGTGATTAGTTTTTCTATTGAGAAAAATTTAATAAAAATAAATAATATGCACAACACAACTTTCCGACGTTATAAAAATATACATCGATTTGTTCTGAGTATGACCCTATTTTAAAGAATGGATCTCCTTAATTACATTTGCCTCTGGGGAGACCACCTTTTGATTACGAGTCATTCTATTTTATTTTCTTTCTTTGCTTCATTTTGCAATAATAAGACTTTATAAAATTTGGATTGACAATTATTATGTTTTTAACGTCGAATCGTCCACATTCAAAACTTAATTGCATCATATAGTGGTTATATAGCCACCTTCTAGGAAGGGCAGTAACATGTAACACATTCTTCACATACAGGTTAGGGAGGGGAAATATTATTTGATTTGGAATTCGGGTTGCACTCACTTTTTTTGTTGTGAGCTGCCTATGTACATCTTTTCTACAGGATCAAACCAGCCGTAGTTCTCTGAATTTATTTTATTTTCACTTAATTTTTATTGTTATTTATTTGGGCTAAATTATAGCCAATTTCATTTTGGCTTTGAATTTTATTCATTTGAGTTGGATTAATAACCCCAATTTTGATTGTCATTTGAATTTGGTCTTTGATGGCTACATAAAATTTTAGCGGTTTTGCAATTTTTCATTTTTACGGCTTAGCACTTCTTAGGGTCGGTCTCTCTCTCTCTCTCGCTATATATATATATATATATATATATATATATATATATATATATATATTATATATATATATATATATATATATATATATATATATATATATATATATATATATATATATATATGACTTCCAATGCACCTAAAATTTATTTGAGGACTTCCTACGTACTTTTGGTGGATCAAATTGATGTAGTTTTTGTCAAAAATTATTATTATTTTTTTGAGGTCTACATCATGAAGGGGGAAATTTTGATAAGTTTATTTGTATATTTGGCTCAGATTTTGTCAAATTTTCTGTGCTTATGATGTGAGAAAGATTCGACTTTTTGACAAGCTTGGTTTTCATTTGTTTTAGTTAGGTAACGTGTAACCGAAGGTTATAGAATCGTGATTTTGGTCTGAAGGGGGGGAAGACAAATAAGTTTTTTTGGTCCATTTTGTGGACTTGTAAATTTTTAGGGCTTGGTTTCTGCATTGGGAGGCTTAGCCTTTTGTCGTTTAAGCACGCAAGGTGCAATCGACTTGAAAAAAAAAATTAACTTTTTGTGAAGAGCGAGGTGTCGATTTGAGCGCTGTGGAGAACTTCAATTTAGACTGAACTCGAAAAAATTTATATCGAACTTTCTACGTATTCTTAGTAGAATCAAATTATTGTAGTTCTAATCAATACATATGGGAAACATATCTTTTGTTTTTTTTACTTTATAAATTTGTTGAAGTAGATGTTAAAAAAACAAAATTTTGTTCACATCCTCTTTAACTTGATAATCAATTACATTCAGTGACATAGGATACATGTTCAATGAATAGCAGTAACCCCTGATTGAATTTGTTTGCCATTTAGTCACGAACCTGAAGCCATGTTTAAATGCTACTCTCCATTTTTTATTCAGCAACAAATCAATGATGACATTTAAAAAAACATATTTATCATCATGCAGTCAGGCCCCTGGTTTCATATTTGCATGGGACTTCACATTTCCTCCACTGCTCCCTCAAAATTTAACCAATTTATTATTTTCGCAGCCTTACAGACCGACCCCTTCAACAGCATGCGAATCAATTTCCTCTAGGTGCTTAGGGAGATCTTTAGAATCCTACTATTAATTGTTTTTTTAAATCAATTCTCAGTAACCAAGTATTGTTTTCAAAAGGGGAAAAAACAAAGTTGCTAGCATTGCTTGTCCAAATCCATTTTCAAATAGTTCGGATGCAGGTCTCTTTTTGCTTTTTTTCGGGGCTTCCCCCATTGGATTTAAATCAAGTGGATAAATAATATCCTTTGAGCGTTATAATACTTTTAAAATAGAGTCATATTCCTAATCTTTGACCCTTTTTGATCAAATTTTGGTTTACAACTTATAAATACTGCTTCTCTTCTTTTTATCATCTCGCTTTCATTCCTTTTTTTTTTTAATTGCTAATCATTACTACTCCTAGCCCTTGTTTTGAAATCCAATACGAGGTACCCTTACTCACAATTAGGGATGGTAGCAGGTCTTGGACCTGATCCCGACCTATCAGACTCGACCCAAGTTAGAGGATCTGGGGTCTAATCAAATGAGACCTAATAGTTCTTAAGCCGATCTGGGTCCAAGGGATGTGGGTCGGGTCTGAGAAATTCAGACCCAGGCCCAAACCCGACCCAATACCCATTTAAGAGCCATTAATTTCTTTTTTATAAAAAAGTGACAAATGCAATTGGATAAAGTAACTCTAAGTTAGTAAATCATAAAGTTACTTTGCTTAGTGCTAGTTGCAGAAGAAACTATTATATTAGTTTTGTGGACTTTGTCTTTATGGTTTGTAATAAAATATTATTTTTAGTGTATAACACATAAGTAAGAACACTTAGTTATGGTATATGTTACTAGAATTTTTTTATTAAATATTATATCTTTTAAATTCAATTATTTGTATTTAGAATGCGGTACTTCATGTTGGGATGTGAAAAAAATAATCTTTAATATGAAAAACAGTTAGGACCCGTTTAGGACCAGTCAGATCCATGGATCTGAGTCTGAGTCCCATCTTTGCAAATCCAACGGGTCTAGAACGGGTCTGGGTCCAGGTCAAAAAAAATTAAATGGGTTTGGATCCAGTTGGACTCGACCCAGACTCGACGTATCGCCATCCCTACTGACAATACAAACTTGATTTTTTTAAGTGTTATTGGATGCCATTTTACTTAATGCTTTATTAACACCCGGTCATTTTTTTAACGTTAAATCCAAATAGCTTCGTAGGTCATCCATCATGTTCATTTTTTTAATTGAATACACATGGTCCTGGTTAGTTTTAATCAACCAGGCAACATTGATGAGCACATTTTGTTTTAAATGTGACAATCATCTAGTTCATTCTTTTTCTTGGTTTTGAAGTTCTAGAGCAAAATCTTCATGTAAAAAAATGTGTGCCTGTAGATTCATTTTGTTACTTTGGATTTTTAATAGAACCTATGACCCAACAGGCTCTTTTGGTTTATAGTTCCGACAGGAACTAGGATCTGACAGGATCTATACTTTTATGATTTGAGTAGGAGTCAGGCATTAGCAAAATCTGATTTCTTTCGGCAAGAACTAGGATCAGGCAAAAATCCATAATCTTGATAAGAACTTGAACCAAGTCCATTCTCCTACAATTGGAGTTTCACACCTTTTACAACATAGTCTTGCTCCTTTTTGTGATTAACTATGATTAATGTTGAAACAGAGTGGGGGATGTGGAAACGAGATGAAAGGAAGAATCTTTGTTTTTGGGCTATATTTTAACTTCTTCTTACCTTTGAATTTCCACTTGAACTCTTGTATTTTTTTTGGGAGTCAAATGGCTTTGCTTTCTGCACCTGCCTTCTTGTTCTTTGCTTCTTTGTTCTATTTCTCTCAATATGTGTTTTCTTCTTCAGATTTTTACTCTGTTTCAGCCTCTTTCTTTTCTCTCTGATCTCTTCTTTTTTGTTTGTTTTACCATGCCTATCCTCTTGCCCCTTTTTTTGGCTCTTTCTGGAGTTTTTATAAGCCTATTACAAAAGTAACTTCCTTAAGACTGCATATTGGCCACACTATCTTTCCATGCAGCAATCATGATGGGAGAGGTGGGGATGCAAGTAACCTCTTTGTTGATATTGTGTCGGTTCTAAGAATCTAAAAAGCTGTAGAATGAAAAATATCAGTTCACGTGACTGTCCATGAATGGATATTCTTAGCCCACATTGTCTTTCAAAAGTATTTTTATTATAATCAACCACCCATCATATGAGCCTTTTACACTTTGTTTACGTGCTCCATTGAATTTTTGTGTTGGTATGCTTATTTGTAGAGATTAATGTAAGGAGGGAGCGTAAGGAGACACTTGGTTCAAATTTTATTTTATTATCATTTCCTTGTCACCTCTAATAGTATTAACAACAAGTCGAATTTTCAAAAGACTGCACTTTAATATACGCTTTTGCAATATTGATATGTTTTCCCATAGTAAAATTTTGTCAAATTTGTACATGTTAAATTCGACAAATTTTAAATTTCATAAAATTTCACTTTCAACAGCTGCGTTCCGTGCATTGTTCATGTTAGAACCTTTGGTAACATGAAGGATACACGCATCCTATGAGTTTCCTTGTCATTCATTAACTAGAACTCTTTTTCTAGAGAATAATTAATGATTATGGAGGGGATTCTTGGCAACGAAAGGGCTCTACTCCAAAATAGCCGAGAATGTAACTATGGGTCATATTATCGGCGTTCAAGCACCTTATGAAGTCTCAATATAATCCCTTCATCCTCCCTGACATCTATCTTAGTTAAGAAAGTTAGAGTCAAACAAAAGACACTCCGTTATCGCAGTAATGACGAGAATAAATGGGTAGATGTAAGCAAGGATACGAGAACTACTTTAATGCCATTGTTCTTGACAAGTTTAAAACTGAATGTCATAGGCCAGAAATATACCCTACTGATGAGGAATTTTATCCAACCCTACACAGGCTTCTTAATGGAAGAAGGAATTAGGGATTAACCTTTCAATTTCGAGGTCACTCAACCTTTATAGGAGTGATTGGATGGACCAAACGAATATTTATCCATTTTGAAGAACCTTTGAAACAGGCTGGCATATTTGTTGTCGTTGGTGTATCTCAATTTCCATACATTTTGACATAAAACATATGGCGAACCTTTTGTGAGCTTTGGGGTCCATTAGCCAATATTCTTCATCACGGTGCATATGAAATTGGCATTTCAGCTCATGATTTGGAGCGGGTTAGAGGTTTACCCACTCTTGGAGTTACATAAGAGAAATTTTTACCTCTGAACAAAGACTTGATTGATCATAATAAATATCCCGCTATAGTTGTTGAGCTGCTATGTATTTATGCTGTGCTTTGGGAGTTCCACAAAGTGAAGCATATTTATTGTGATTTCTGGTTAGACCATTTTTATAGAGAATACTTGGTCTACTTTGCATATGGGGAACAAACAGGCTCTAAAAAAGGCAAATTTGAAGCAAAGAAAAGGAGCTCTGTTTGCATTTTCCATCAAGAGCGAATGACATACTTGAGTGTCACAACTGACGGTTAACTCATTGCTTTCTTAGCATTTTGGTTAAGTCACTTTGTCTTACCTTATGGTAAGGAAGCCGTAAGGCCAAGAACATTTGTAATGGTTGCACTGATGGCTTCTAGGCACCAAATTAATTTAGCTTCAACGGTGCTTGGCTATATTTATCATAGTTTAGGAGAGGTAGCCAGTCATCCAGACCATCCGAATAAAGCTAATGCAATTTTCTTTAGCCATTATCTAATAGTTTGCCTAGCAAAGCTATTTCCTTGTTTATATCATCGTTGCCCAGATAGTGACTGTCCTAGTGGCTTTTCCACCCTTGTTCATTATGCTGGATTGCTTGGTAGTAAACTTTCCTTATCTCAAGCTACACACATTTTCAGGGATGGGAGATATCTTTCTCTCAGAGCAAACTCTTATTTTGAGGACTATAATAATGGTCGAGATGTGATTGACATGGGTTACCGGATGAGGATTTTAAATTTCTTTTGTCTATTCGGTCCTTTGTACTTTTTGTACGTGGTGGAGCCGAATTACTTTGGGAGCCCTATTACTCCAAATGATTTGCTCGCCAATTTGGATTCGATCAAGAGGTTCCATCTGATCGTTTAAGCTTTATTAGAGCCCTCTGACATAAAAGGAGTACAATGGATCTTGCACAAGCCCATGCTGATTTTCAAAGGCAGGATACGGAGGCTAAGTTCTATGTTCCTCCTTCGTATTATGAAGGAGTTTGTTCTTGGCACTATTGTAGTTGGTGGATCAAAATCAGCACTCCTTATTTAAGTCAGTCAGTCGAAAAGGTTTTGTAGACTATAATGAATAAGAAAGATCTTTTAAGGGAGACTATTTACATTATTAATCACCTACACCCTCTCTGTGAATTTATTCCTTTAGCTATTGAAATTTTAGGAGTTATGAGTGACAATTATGTCAAGGAGAAATCTTCAGTTCTGTCCTTTGAAAAAGGAAAAACCAAGGTTTCTGGAGGCAACAAAAGGCCGTAGAAAAAGAAGAATAAAAGGACCGCCAATGATCAACCACCAACTATAGAAAATTCTTGTGACCAATCACCCACTGAGTTAAACTTCAAGCAGGCTTGTTATAGCTAACCTAATCATTCTGATAATTCTGATATGGGAAATGGCACAAGGTTTGAAGATTTGCCTACCATGGACTTGGATACTATTACTGAAAAGGGAACTTTGAATCAACAAGCTGCCTCCACAGAAAAAATGAAAGTACCCCTACATGAAGCACCTCTTGCTGCAGTAAAGCACCCTAATGCAGTGATAATTGCTATCATTCCTATGCATCGTACTTTTGATGACTTGGTTAAAGCCATGCCTGTTCAAAGCATCCCTACTTTCAAGTGAGTCTTTTTGGCAACTTGAAGGAAGATTGGGCTCAAGAGAGGTGATCATTGGTATTATTTTTAATCATGGCTCTGCCAAGGACTTGTTAGCCAGTAGAGCATGAGTTTCTCAATCCTTGAGTGCACTTCACTCCAGGATTGACATCTATAAGCTAAGTACAATGGAGATTTGTTAGCTTTTCCAAGATAGAGAAGATATTTGGCGTAGTTGAGACTGCTGCAAAGATCGAAGAATTAGTGACATTGATCGAGTTAAAGCTTTGTCTAACTAAGATCTCACCTGTTCTTCTGAAATTGCTCACATTGAAGGTTAGCTCAATAACCTGTCCAGTAAAGCTTCAAAACTTAAGGTTGATGAGCAGGAGACTATGAGGGAGGAGGAGTGAATTCGCAAAATGTGGGAGGATTTGACCATTCAACAGCAAAGTCTATTTGAGGCAAAGAGCCAGCTGAAATCCTCTCTAGATTAGAAGAAAAGGAAAGCAAAACAGGTAAAGATGGACTTGATTGAAGCTGGATTTTCCAAGCTGTAGGATCTAGACAAGGATAAGGGCCATCTCAAGAATTTGATTAGCTTTGTGATCTCTTTCAATAATGTTTAGAGTTTTTTTTAATTCTTTTGCATTTATATCTCCAACCTTCAGTTCATTTTATATTGTACTATTTATACTATTGTAATAAAGCCTAAACGTCTCTTCCTTGTTCTCTTTTCCTCCCTCCCCCTTTTTCTTTTTTTTTTTTAATCTCCTTCTACCCCTTTTTTAATAAATATTAGCGAAAACCATAATAATTACACAACAAAGAGTAATACTAAAAGGCTCTCGCTATAAACATCACATGACCACTTGATGCATCACATGAATCTAAAATTTTTCACATATAGGGGAAAAAGGAATTTATTTATTTTCATGGCTGGGTCTGGCGTGAAGTCAGATTGCCTACGTACCCCCTTTTTGAGGGATGAAGCCTTCTGTAGTTTAATACAATTCAACTGTCTAGAAACTTCATATAAAGAATTTCTTTACAAATTTTCCATTGATGTAAGCAGATACTATTTGTCCTTCATCATTTAAGAGCTCATATGGCCCCTTAAGAAAGACCTTGACGATTACATAATGACTCCCCTATTTGGACTCAAATTTTTCTTGTGTGTCTTTCAATTGATGACAATAGGTCTCCTTATTGTTTAGACCAAATCACCAACGCCCAATGAGCGGAACTTGACTCGCCTATTGAATGCACTAGCCATTTGAGCTTGGTAAATTTCAAGCTTTTGTTAGGCCACTAACTGATGCTCATCTAATGCTTCTAGTTCAGCCAATCTAACTTGAGTATTTTTCATCTGGTCAGTGAATTGCATGGCCACTCTTAGGGAAGGTAATTTCTCCTCAAGAGGCAACACACCTTTCGAACCAAAACCAAGTTATAGGGCATACAACCAGTTGCAGTTCAAACCGTGGTTCCATAAGCCCATAAAGCTTCTAGTAATCGTTCATGCCAATCCCTCCTTGATCTTGAGACCATTTTGTTTAGAATTTTGCAAAGCACTTTATTAAATGCTTCAGCTTGACCATTTGACAATGGTTTGTAACTTGATGAGAAGCTGTGTCTGAACTTGTACTTCTACGTAACCCTTATCATCACTTGATTTTTAAGTAGATGGCATTGTCTGAAATGATTTTGTATGGGACTCCATATCTGTAAATGAGATAGGTCCTGATGAAGTTAGCACGCGACTTGCTGTGCTCCTACTTCTCTTAATAGAATGGCTTCAGCCCACTTTGAAAAGTAATCTATAGCTGCTAAAATAAATGCATGATCACAAGAGGAGGAAGGCTTGAAAGGCCCTATGACATCTAGCTTCCATGTATAGAAGGGCCACAACAATGTGCTTGGGTGGAGTAATTGCGATGGCTGATGAATGAAAGCACCATGTTTTTAACGAGGTTGGCATGCTTTAGCAAATTTTATTGCATCTTGAACCATAGTTGGCCGATAACAGCCCAACCATTGATTTTGTTAGAGTGTTTTGTACCTATCTGATGAGCACCACATATCCTGGCATGAACTTCATTTAAGATATAAGTAGCCTCCTCTCTTGAGAAGCATCGAAGTAACACCCCTTCAAAAGCCTTTCGATATAAGGTTTCATTTTTAATTACAAATCTTATTGCTCGTAGTTTTACATCTACTCTTCTCTTTGGATCAGTCGGTAAGATGTCATACGGAATATGCTCAATGAGAGGTTATCTCCAATCTACTTCTTCTTTAACCTTAAAAACCAAGACTACATTTATCTCTTCGGTGTCATCAAAACGGTCTAAAACTGAGGCCATCAAGTGGCATTCCCTAATTGTTATTTGAATTTTCCTTTTATCAGAGAGTATCAGTGAAGCAACCAACTTTGCTAAGGCATCTACTTTATCATTTTCAGACCTCGGCACATGGTTGACCTATACTTGAAGACTCATAAGACTTCTTGCCCTTTGGTAGAGAGGCAGTAATTTAGCATTCCTAACTTCGTATTAACCATTTATTTTGTCGGATGATTAACTACGAATCATCGAATACTTCAAGCTCGTCAATATGCATTTCAAGGGCCAATTCAAGGCTAGTGCCGAATGCCTCATATTCAGCCACATTACTTGAACAGATCTCAAGGAGAGAGAATGAATAGGGGATAAGTCCTCATGATTATGTGACAAACACAATCCATACTCCTGCTCCCCGAATCCTTGTTGCCCCATTAAAATTTAGGAAGCATAACTTCATCATCTGGCAGATCGTCGGGCAGTTCCTCATGATCTGGACATGGATGTGCTGCTAGGAAATCGGCTATAGCTTGTCCCTTTACTGCCTTTTGAGGTATGAACTTGATGTAAAAAGGGCCCAAAAGCATAGCCCATTTAGCCAATCTCCCTGATAATATGTGCCTAGATAGTATATAATTTAACGGATCTACCTTTGAGATTAAAATGATCCGATAGGACAATAAGTAGTGTCGTAACTTTTGAATGGTGAAAACCAGGCAGGATAAATTTTCTCCATGGAGAAGTAATTTACTTCTGTACCCACCATTATCTAACGGATGTAATATAAACCATTTTCCTTTCCTTCATCATTATTTAGGGCTAACATATCCCCTAAAGATCGTTCAAGGGCTGCTGTATGTAGGATTAATGGTCTTTCTTATACTAATGCCATTAGGACATGTGGCCTTGTGAGATATTACATGATGCTTTTGAAAGCTTTTTAACAAGCTTGATCCCCAATGAAGGACGCGCCTTATTTTAAGAGTTTTATGAAAGGTTGACATCTTCCTGACAAATTTGAGATGAACCGCCTTACGTAAGCCAATCTTCCCTTTAATCCCCGCAATTCCCTTAGGTTTCTTGGAGAGGGTATTTGAATTATGGCTTTAACTTTATCAGCGTCAATTTCAATTCTTTCTTTTCGAACAACAAAGCCAAGGAAATTCCCTGAAGGAACCCCAAATGCACATTTTAAAGGGTTCATGTTGAGTTGGTGTACAC
This sequence comes from Carnegiea gigantea, assembly GCA_029747015.1. Lineage (NCBI taxonomy): Eukaryota > Viridiplantae > Streptophyta > Magnoliopsida > Caryophyllales > Cactaceae > Carnegiea > Carnegiea gigantea. The sequence goes on along the minus strand of JAKOGI010000829.1, from coordinate 211,414 downwards.
GCAACTTTTCAAAGATCTTTCTTAAGTCATAAGGATGATTTTCTGTATCTTTTGTTTTCACAACCAAATCATCAACATAGCATTCAACTAGGTCGTGGAGAAAATCATAAAAAATGATCGTCATGGCCCTCTGGTATGTGGCCCCGATATTTTTCAAACCAAATGGCATTATCATATAGCAGTATATGCCCTATGGTGTTCAAAAGGCGGTTAAGTCCTCATATTTGGGATCTATCTTGATTTAGTTGTACCCTGATAAATCATCTATAAAAGACAGAGCTCCAAATCATGTAGTGGCATCCACGAGAAGGTCTGTGATTGGTAGTGGAAAATCATCCTTGGGACATGCATTGTTTAAGTCTCTGAAGTCCACACATATCCGAAGTTGACCATTCTTTTTCCGAACAGGACAATGTTATCCAACCAAGTTGGGTATTGAACTTTACGAATGAACGTAGCCTTTATGAGCTTATCCACCTCAGCATTTATTTGTATTATCAGTTCAGGATGAAAGCGCCACTGAGCCTGCTTTATCGGCTTTACACCTTTGAAAACATCTAACTTATAGACAGCAACATTCGGATCTAAGCCCAGCATGTCTTGATATCCCTAAGCAAATACATCTTTGTACTTTCGAAAGAGTTGTTCATACTGTACCAGTTCTTCATCTTTTAACATAGCACTCACAAAAATTGGCTTGGGGCATTAGTCGTTCCCAAATTGATCTCGTGAAGCTCATCGATTGTTGCTTGACCACCATCTTCCATTTCTGGTGGTGCTAGTTGAATAGCCTTGATAAAATCATAAGAGGATCCTTGTTCTATAGCAACTGAGTCATCATTTGAGCTTTTAAGTGAATCAGCTTGAGCTTGAACTTCACCACACAGTTCATAATTTGTCATGTCAATCTTATGATGCTTGGGAGCTCCTTGACGAAGAAATTCAAAATTTTGAGTGTCTTTCTCATCTGCAATGGACATGACATTAACTTGTGCTACTTGCTCAACTTGGCTAATGTCATTTGTTCAAGAACCCAAATGAAGCTTCTAGGCTGTTGCTTTTTCTTCTTCAACTTCTAGTTTTTCTACTTTCTGACTCGGATATTCTTTTGCTTAGGTTCATTAACTTTCCCAAGTCTCTGAAAAAGAAAGATTTGAGGTTGGACTCGCTCATTTTGGGATAATATGTCTTGCTCTTAGGGTGTAAATACCACATCATTCATGGTATAAGCCTTGAGAACTCCTCTATCATGTGATATCTGGAGTGTTTCGAAGGCATCCCCTTGAAATGATGCTTTTAGGAATCCACTTTCATGAGAGATGTTTATTAGTTTGTTGGCTTCGGCAAGGCCCTTCGTATTATATTTCTTCTTCATCCTTTGAGATTGTGATTATTCACTTGGAGGCGGGCTGCTTGAAAAAGACTCATCCGTCGGAGACTTTGACGAGTTTCTTCTTAGAGCTACTCTCTTGTTCCTTGGTAATGTTCTTATAACCAATTTTTCTTTAGGCATTGACTAGTCAATTGGTTAGAGAGGAAAACTATAACTTGTGGCAAGAGAGTTCATAATTTCCTTTATTGGTGTCAGGCCTTTTGTCCAGCCTTTCTTTTTCCCTTAGGTGTGTATTTGAATAACATCTTTGATCGTAGGGATTGATATTCCTTGGCCTCACTAGCGTAACTGTTGACAACCTGAATGACCTTTTGAGGCAAAGTAAGAGCCTTGGGATTTTCTTTTCGGTTACCCTCTTTTTGGCCTAAAGGAACTTGGTAGGTTCCAAACTCCGCTGATTTGTAAAACATGGCATCAGCGTAATTAACATCTTCCCCTTGAAAAGGATTTACATCCCTGCGAATTGTCTCTTGTTGCCATGATTGTCAGTGTATTTCAAACACTGGTGAAGAGTTGAGGTAATAAACTTGCTAGTATGAAGCCATGGCTACCCAAGTAGGGCATTATAAGAAGTATCGACATCTATTACATGAAAGAGAACATCGGTGTAGAGGTAATCTAGTTTAACTTTCAAAGTAATAGCACCTAAGGATTTCTGTCTCACCTGATTAAATTCTTGTATTGTGAGCAAAGTCGAGGACAGCTGATTTGGTGTCATCCTTATCGCTCTTAGTACCCTTAAAGGAAGAATGTTGACTGCGGAGCCACAGTCAAGCAGGATCTAATTTATCCATTCATCCCCGATCATATTGGTGACATACAAAGGCCTATTGTGATTCGCATACCCTAATTGGACATCTTCATCAGAGAACATTATGCAACCATGCGTGTAGCACAGTGGTTTAAAGGGGAGGAAAACACCTCATCCACCTCAATAGGCTCGACTTGATCTCTATGGTCGTTAGGGTCCATTAACGCTTGAATAAGTGCCTTTGTTAGCTCTTTGGACATTTGTAAAGCACCATAGACACTTAGGTGCACTGAGATTTGCTTGAGATGAGAGCTGACATCATAATGGATCTTTTGCTTATGAGACCTTTGACAAGCTTGAAAAGGGACCGGGATAGGAAGATCCTTCTTAGCTCCTTAGTTAATTGTCTGTTCTCAGCGATGCCTTTGCTATTTGAGCTTGAGGGAATTACCTCTTCTTTACCTTTTTCTTTAGTATTCACCAATATTAGTGGTATTTCTAGTGTTGTTTCTTTCTTCTTCTCTTTTTCCACTAATTCTGGTGGCTAGAGTTGATGAGCAGATCGAAGCATTACTTGGTCCATTTCTTGAGTGGTATTTATGGGTTTAGGGTTCACTTCCTTCCACTCATCGGCCCATGACACCATATAACATTGGGCTACTTTCCATTTTGCGGAATCATCATCCGAGGAGTAACTATCGAAAAAACCTTTAGGGATGTAATCACCTAAAGTGGAAGGGGCCTTAACCGGCATCATGTACTCCTCTTCGGAAGTTATCTTCGGCTTCCTTCTGGCCCTCGATTTCTTCTTCTTGTTTTTCTTATTTTGCTTTTGTGGCAGCTTTTGTCCTCTCATTTTGGCTCATGGGGACTGAGAACCTCTAGCCGCTCCCTGCCGAAATAACCTCCTGCTAAAGTAGGTTTGCTACCCAAAACTATTGTCATCTTTGTCTTCAGATGTTGCCTATGCCTTTAGATTGGGTCTAGGTAGAAATCACACAAGTTTGGTGCTGTTGATGAAGGGCTAGGCATATTTGGATATGCCCAAACTATTGCCACATCATCATCGGCAATGAATTTGATGGGGACTTCATGAGGTGGTAATGACACTGTTGGGATCCCCTTATAAGAGTTATCCTTCTGTTCAATCATTGAGGTTGTATTTGATGATGTAATGGGTCCTTTGGATGGGGCTCTTTCTATCTTGATTTCTCCTCTACAGATCATGTCTTCAATTATGTCTTTGAAGACATAATAATCCTTTATGGGGTGGCTAACGATTATGTGGTATGGGCATGACCTAGGGTCATTTGTCTTATTCTCTTCGGTAGGTCACTTTGGTTCTGGGAGGCTAATGGCTTTTACAGCTATCAACTCATCAAAGATCTCTTGTACATCATCATCATTGAAGGGATACTTCTTTTCTTTCATTTCCTAAAGAGTGAGTCGTCGGCCTTCCTCTTTTTGCGTACTTTTATCATTTTTGTTGAAATTTCCACCCCTGGTCGACTTTGGGCTTGTTTTGAAAAAGGTGGTCATCAACGCTCCCTTCCTCATTGCCTTTTAATTTCTTCCCTCTTAGGTTGTATACTTTTCTAATGGGTAAGTTGTCTTTCCACATTACTTGCCCTAGACACGAGGGTGTCAAAATTTTGGGGCTCAGTAGTGCCAACGTATGTAGCAAGTTGAGATCCAAGTTGTTAGCACACATTTGAATCATTGACTGCTCGCTTAGCTTTTCTGGGCATTGCAAGCTTAGGCTTTTGCACCTTGTGATGAAGGCGTTCACACTCTCGTTTGACCTTTGGCGTGTATCAGTGAGGTCAATTATGGAGACATTCCTTTTTGAGCTCACGAATTGAGCCATGAATGCTCTTTGAAGGTCATCCTAAGTGTGTATTGACCTAAGATGAAGCTGATATACCATGTAAAAACTGCCTTTTGAGGGACTATACGAACTGCCTAATCAATAACGCATCATTTAAGGTAGTTTCGCCACATGTTGAGTAAAAATAGGCCAAATGTTCGTGCAGTGATCCATTTATTCCATTGAACTTCTCAAAGTTTGGCTTTTGGTAACCTTTAGGGAAAGGAACCGAGTCATAATGACTTGGATACAGGTTCTTGTATCCTAACACTAGGGGATTCATGGCTGCTTGGTACTCTATGATCCCTTGACCTGTTAGCTCTTTGATATCTCACGAAGTTATAACAGTGTTGCTACTGTCAACCTCATTAGTTTGTTCACGGTCTTTGTTTTCAAGGCGAGTAGCGAGGTTAGCAATTTCGACCTCCTTTTCTGCAAGCTTCCTTTGTAGCTCTTGCATTTGTTCTTTAAGACTTAAGAGTGCTGGTCACTAAGACCGGCATGTCAGTCAACTTGATCATTCCCGATAAGTTGGCCTTGTGGGATAACAACTGGTAACTCCTCTTCTTGGAAGAAAGTTCTGAGATCATAAAAGAAAGGACTTATAACCACGTCTTGCTCCTCAAGTTGGTCCTTTCCTTGATCGAAGGTGGTGACCAAAGATTATAAGGTCACCTCGGCATATGTTAATGCTTTGGTACTTGATCTTGTGATTGGGCCACTGCATACCTTTGATTCAACCCCTTCTGAGGTCAAATCACTTTGACTTTGTGATCTAGCCTTGGCACCATAGTTGGAGTACTTGAGGCTAAAAGTATGACAAATTTAACCTACAAAGTTTTAGGTGTTGTATCCTCCTCTGAATAGAAGGTCAACATTTCCTCAGCTATGGGAATATCAATGAGGATAGTCCCGATAAAAATTTGCCTCGCAGAGTTCAACCCCCAAGTGGTTTATTGGGGTTCATCAAGGTTGAGGATTTTTTACTTGGCTTTGCCCCTTTCCCAGTGGATGTAGGAATCAAGCCTGCATTGAGGCTGGACTAGGGACCTGAGCTTGCTTTGGTCAGGTTATTGCTTGGGTTACTAGTGCCTCTCTCATCAAGGTTTCCCTCCAAGCTAGAACTTGCTTGGGGAGGGGAGCTCACACAAGGCTATATGGCATACCTATTGAGTGGCATGCCATGGAGGATAATCTTAGCTGAGAGGCCCTCCTTAATGTTGTTTTAGCTAGCTCCAAGGCTGGTGAAGGGGCCAGCTTGGGTGTGCTTGACTAGCGCGACACTGGTTGCTTCTACAGTTCTGCCTTGTTGCGCTCAAGTTTTTGATCGCTTTCTTTATAAGCGGCTTGTCGGCCTTAGGGGTGGTCCTACCTGCTCTGTTGAGGCCCCAAAGAGATTCCATTGAATTGTTAATGAAAATTCTGCGAGGATGGATCGTGGTCCCATTGTGAAGATCATTTGGATGTTCCTCTTCGCCTTAAGCATCCCGCGCTTGACCGCAAAAGTGACGAGAAGCTTATCGAAATTGATGGTAATTTGAGGTGCCATTTTTCTGCAAAAATCACACTAAAACCAAAAGAAAAGAAAAGAATGGAAAAGAAAATAAAAAACGTTAGTTAGCATAAACAAATCGGACATGAAAAGGAAAATAGGGTCCCACTGAGCATGCCAAAAATTATATTGAGCAAAATTTTAATAAAATAAATAATATGCATAACACAACTTTTCGATGTACAAAAATGTACATCGGTTTATTTTGAGCACGACTTTATTCAAGATGATGGACCTCCTTAATTACGTCTCCTCTCAGGAGATCACCTTTTGATTCCAACTCGTTCTATTTTTGTTTTCTTTCTTTACTTCATTTTACATTAATGAGACTTTGTAAAATTTGGACCAACAGTTATCATGCTTTTAACATCGAATTGCCCATATCCAAAACTTAATTGCATCAGATAGTGGCGATATAGACGCCTTCTAAGAAGGATACTATACGTACACATTCTTCATGTGCAGGTTAGAGAGCAAGTAGTTTTATTTGATTTGGAATTTGGATTGCGCTCACTTTTTGTTGTGAGCTATCTATGTACCTCTATTAGAGAGGATGAAACCAGCAGTAGTTCTTTTGAATTTATTTTATTTTCACTTAATTTTTAATTGTTATTTATTTGGGCTAAATTTATAGTCAATTTCCTTTTGACTTTGAATTTTATTCATTTGAGCTAGATTAAAAGCCGTAATTTTGATTTGATTCTTTGTCATTTGAATTTGGGTTTTGATGGCTACATAAAAATTTTAGGAGTTTTGCTATGTTTCATTTTTTACCGGCTTACCCCTTCTTAGGGTCGGTCTATACATATTTTTTTTGGACTTCCGATTGCACTTGAAATTTATTTGAAAGTTTCCTAGTACTCTTGGAAATATCAAACCAATGCAGTTCTTAACCCAAACGTCATTATTATTATTATTATTATTATTATTATTATTATTATTATTATTATTATTATTATTATTTAGGTCTACATCATGAAGGGGAAATTTTCATCAACTTAGTTGTATATTTAGCTCGGGTTTAGTCATTTTTCTGTACTTATGATTTGAGAAAGATTCGACTTTTTGACAAGTTTGGTTTTTCATTTGTTTTGGTTACGTAACATGTAACTGAAGGTTACAAAATCACGATTTTGGTCATTTGTGAAAGAGAGGGAGACAAATAAGACTTTTTGGTCCATTTAGTGGACTTGTAAATTTGAGGAGGTCGGTTTCTGTATTGGGAGGCTTAGCTTTTTGTTGTTTGAGTGGGCAAGGTGTAATCGACTTGAAAAAAGAATAACTTTTTGTGAAGACAGGGTGTCGGTTTGAGCCCATTTGAGAATCCAATTTAGACTGAACTCGAAAAAATTTTATGTCGAACTTTCTACGTATTTTTAGTGGAATTAAGTCATCATAGTTCTAATCGATATATAAGGGAAACATATCTTTTGTTTTTTTAATTTTATAAATTTTATTGAAGTAGATGCTAAAAAAACAAAGTTTTGTTCACGGCCTCTTTTAACTTGATAATGAATTTACATTCAATGGCTTAGGATACATGTTCAATGAACAGCAGCAACCCCGTGATTGAATTTATTTGCCATTTAGTCATAACACACAAGCCATTTTAAATGCTACTCCATTTTTTATTCAGCAACAAATCAATGGTGACATTTAAAAAGAATATAATTATCACCCTGCGTTCATGGCCCTGGTTCATATTTGCATGGGACTTCACATTTCCTCCACTACTCCCTCAAAATTTAACCAACTTTACTTATTATCATAACCTCACAGACCACCCCCTTCAACAACATGCAAATCAATTCCTCCAGGTGATTAGGGAGATCTTTAGAATCCTACTATTAATTTTTTTAATCAATTCTCCGTAACCAAGTATTGTTTTCAATAAAAGGAAAAAAAAATTTGCTAGCAGTACTTATCAAAAATCCATTCTTGAACAGTTTGGATGCAGGTCCCTGTTGTTTTTTTTTTTTTTTTTTTTTTGGGGGGGCTCCCCATTGGATTTGAATCAAGTGGATAAATAATATTCTTTGAATACTATGATATCTCAAAAATAGAGTCCTACTCCTAGACCCTTTTTGATTAGATTTTGGTTTTACAACTTATAAATACTGCTCCTCTTCTTTTTTATCATCTCATCCCCCTTTTTTGCTAATCAGACTGCTTGTCCTATTCCTTGTTTTGAAATCCAGTAAGAGGTATCTCTTACCAACAATACAAACTTGATTTTTTTTAAGTGCTATTGGATGTCATTTTGCTTGAATGCTTTATTAACACCCGCTCATTTTTTAACGTTGAATCCTAGCGGCTTCGCATGTCATTCGTCATGTTCATTTTTTTAATTGAACACACATGGCCGTGGTTAGTTTTAATCAACCAGGAAACATTGATGAGCACATTTTGTTTTAAATCCGATAATTATCTAGTCCATTCTTTTTTCTGGCTTTGAACTTCTAGGCAAAATCTTCATGTTAAAAAAAAAAAAAAAAAAAAAAGTGAGCCTGTAGATTCATCCTGTTTGGATTTTTAATAGAACCTATGACCCAACAGCCTCTGTTGGTTTATAGTTACGGCAGGAGCTAGGATCTGGCAGGATCTATAATTTTATGATTTCGGCAAGAATCGGGCTTCAGCAAAATCTGATTTCTTTCGGCAAGAATTGGGATTGGGCAAAAATCCATAATCTTGATAAGAACTTGAATCAAATCCATTCTCCTACAGTTGGAGTTTCACACTTTGTGCAGCATAGTCTTGCTCCTTTTTGTGATTAGCTATGGCTGATATTGAAATAGAGTGGGGGTATGTGGGAAAGAGATGACGAGAAGACTGTTTTTTTTTTTTTTGGGGGGGGGGCTAGATTTTAACTTCTTATTACCTTTGAATTTCCACTCGAACTCTTGTATTTTTTTGGAGTCACATGGCTTTGCTCTCTGTATTTGCCTTCTTGTCCTTTGCTTCTCTGTTCTGGTTCTCTTAATATGTGTTTTCTTCTCCATATTTTTCCTCTGTTTCAACCCCCCCCCCTCTCTCTCTCTCTCTCTTTTTCACCGTGCCTTTCCTGTTGCCCCTTTTTTTCCTCCCTTTGGAGTTTGTATAATCCTATTACAAAACCAACTTCCTTGTAACTGCATATGGGACCCACTATCTTTCCATGTAGCAACCATGATGGGAGAGGTGAGGAAGCAAGTAAGCTCTTTGTTGACATTGTCTAGGTTCTAGGAAACTAAAAAGCTGCAGACTGAAAAAAAAAAAAAAAATCAGCTCATATGGCTGTCCATGAATGGACATTCTAGGCCCATAGTCTTTAAAAAGTATTTTTTATTATAATCAACCACCCACCATATGAGCGCTTCGCATTTTGCTTACGTGCTCCATTGAATTTTTTTTTTTTGGTATGCTTACCTATAGAGATTAATGCAAGGAGGGAATATTGGGTGACACTTGGTTCAAATTTTATTTTATTATCATTTTCTTGTCACCTCTAATAGTATTAACAATAAGTAGAATTTCAAAAGACTGAATTTCAATATACACTTTTGCAATATTGATCCCCTTCGTCATAGTAAATTTGTGTCAAATTTGTACATGTTAAATTCGAAAAATTTTAAATTTGTTAAAATTCACCATCAAAATTTTCAATTAGAAAAAGAACTATATTTTAATTATAATATAAAGAGTTCTATATAGTATTATGTGCACCTTACTTGTTTCATAAATTTTACGGTCATTTCAAGATTTGTATGTACTATGAAATTGATAAGACTTTCTTCATCAAGATTTCTTTGTGCTTTTGCATAAAAATTATATATTCGCATTTATAGTGTATGACAAAAAGTATAAGCTATAAAGGAAATTAATAATATCACGATAATTAATACAATTGGAAAAGTTGTTGAAAATTGTCACTGATGATTTTGGTTTTAATTCTGCACATATTGATCTTTGCAAATACTTAGGCACCAAAATTTTCATAACAAAGAAAAGGAAAAAGAAACCCATATAATATTAAACATGTAACACACTAGAAATTACATGGTCAAATCTTATGTATAGTGTTCCTACAGACTATCCTATTTTCCACGCACTTCGTGACACTTGCAGCTCATTCGTCTAGTTGGCCTAGCATGGCACGCCCTTTTTAAAAAAAGAAAGAAAGAAAGAAAGAAAATCTTCTTACTTCACGTTTTTGTCTTCTTTAGCGAGCCATCGTGCTCTTCATCTTTTTCACCAAAGAAGACCATTCTTCTCTGTCACTCCCTTAGGCTGCTGTTCTTTTCTCCATTGTTGATGTTGCTAACTCACTACAAACCACTACCATTGCATCTCTCTCTCTCTCTCTCTCTCTCACTCCTCCTGCACTGCCATCTTCTGCTTTCTCTCTCCTCCTTGCTTCCTTCACTAATGGCATCTCCAATCCCATTGCTGACATGTAACCGAAAGCCCTTCATTCTGCTTCGCTCCCTCGTTCTGTTTTCTTTACCGTTTGGTTTACATCTTTGTAAACTCTTTCTGCTTCTTCTTGTTCTTCTCCTTTTTCTTTTCATCTTCTTGTTCTTCAAGCGTTTTGCTAAACAACGGACATTCTTCTTCGAATGTCTTGATTCAAAACAATTTTTTTTTTTACCAAAACTTGTAAAACAATGTCAATATCAATATGCTCTACTGTACAACATAATATCTTTTGATGAACGATAGCGTACACTCAGTGGCGGAGCTACACTTTTGGATTAGGGGTATTCACTTATTATCAATCATTACCATGTCTCCATCTCTATGCTCTCCATGTTAGAACCTATTTTGCTATCACTTATATTATTTTCTTTGCTTTTTCAAGTTGCTTGCTTCTCAAATAGTGTAAAATGGAATTGGAGTGATATTAAATTAGACCAAAAAAGAAAAAAATGAGAGAAGCTCACCTAAAATTTTTTGGGCCTTCACTATAAAGCATGAGAAAGAGAAAAGTAAGAATTTTAATAAATTTTATTTAATTGTTTTATGAACTTGCGATGACTCTTTATAACATAGGTTGAACTTTTTATTTTTAAAAAATAGAATAGTTAGTGTTTGGGCCAATTGATGAGAGGTATCTAATGTTTATTTGAACTATTTTAGGGGTGTCCACATATGCTGTTATTAACTCCTTAAAAGTAGCATATTAGAATTTTGTTAGGCTTAGGGGTGTCCATGGACACCCCTAAAGTCCACAAAGATCCGCCCATGAGTACACTTTGCCGAAAAAGCTTTCAAATAGTTTCTTGTTAGCAATAGGATACCATTATTTATTAGTTGTTTGTTTAGCTTATTATTTAAATGATTTAAACCCTTAAGTTTAAATTTTTTTAAACTCTTAGTATTTTGAATAATATCCAATATCTTTTATTGTACTACTAAAGAACTTTTGGTAAAAATATAACATTTTTAGCAAAACAGTTATCTTTGCAAACAACATGTTTGTTTTTTATGAAAAATAGATTAGTGTTTAGTGAACAATTTTTAATGGACAACTTTGATTGAAAAGCAAACTTTGAATAAAAATTTCATATAATTTTTAATGAACAGTAGGTTAGCTTCTTCTAAACTCCAAAATATTTTTTGGTTAGTAGTTTTGTTTGCCTTATTTTTAATGATATCACCTCTTAATTTTAATATATTCATATTAACTCTTAACATTTGGAACAACATAAAATATCTGTTATTGTCATATCAAATAATTTTGGGGGAGCAATGTAACAGTTATTAGTGTAAAAATCTTTCGGCAAGTAATAGATTGGTTTTTTACAAACAATAGATCAATGTTTGGTGGATAATTTTTGGTGGGTATACTAATAGAGTACATTTTATTAACGAAAGAACTAAGCACTTTGGCGAACAATAGAGAATATCTATTATAAAAGTTCTTTTAATGAACAAGAAGTTAGTTTTTAGTGAACAATAGATCCATGTTTAGTGACCCATGTTTTAGAGGAGGGTAAAGGTTAGCATTCAACAACAACAACAACTACTACTACTCCCAGTGTGAGTCCCACTTTCGCGGGGTCTGGAGAGATCCAAATGTAGATAACCTTGCCTCTATCGGTAATCCTGCCCATAGAGAGGCTGATTCCAAGAGATTCACAAAAATCAGATTTTGTGAAAACATTTTATAAAAGAAGGATTTTGTGAAAATATTTGATGGAGAAAAACTAAGGATAAGTCACAGGGAATGAATTAAGAAATATGAAAAAATATGAAAAAAATCAGAGGAAGATACTGTACCTTAACAAACAGAGGTCGGCAAACAATGTCTCTTCCCAAACGCATAAACTACCTGCATACAAACATGAAATACGAAAAAAACCACAACCAAACCCAACTCTACTGCAACCGAGTGACCAACTACGAGGCTAACTCTCTGCGGTCTAAGATCTTAATCCTATCCTGCCATAGTCCCCAATCCTGAGTCATGTCCTCCGTTAACCCTATAACTTTCAAGTCCTCTCTAATCACGTCGTCCAAACTCTTCTTTGATCGTCCCTTCCCTCTCTTACCTCTCAGGATGTTAATTCTCTCATATCTCCTCACTGGAGCGTCCGCACTCCTTCTTTTCACATGGCCAAACCATATGAGTCTTATTTTTCTCAACTTATCTTCGATGGGGACCACTTTAACTAAGTCTCTGATCACTACATTATTAATTCTATCCATTCTCTTATAACCACATATCCATCTAATCATCCTCATCTCTGCTACCATTAACCTTTGAACCTGAATCTTCTTTATAGGCCAACACTCCGATCCATGTAACACAGCAGGTCTAACTACTATACGATAAATTTTGATTTTTAGCCCTACAGGCATTCTCTTATCGCACAGCACACCTGAAGCATACTTCCATTTTTGCCAGCCCACTTTTATGCGATGGCTAATATCTTCGTCAATGTTCCGTTCATGATGAATGATCAAGCCTAGATATTTAAACTTCTCGACCTTTGGTATCTACATCCCCTCAATGGTGACTTCTCCCCTCGCATCTTCCCTTCTATTGAAACAGCAATGAAGGTATTCAGTCTTTGATCTACTAATTCTAAAGCCTCTAGACTCCAGTGTATGTCTCAATCCCTCTAGTTTTCCATTAACTCCCTCTCTGGTCTCATCAACAAGAATAATGTCATCTGCGAATAACATACACCAGGGTAACTCATCTTAAATTTCTTTTGTAAGTTCATCCATGACTAGGGTGAAAAGAAAAAGGTTTAAAGCGGAACCCTGATGCAGACCCATACCAACATAGAAGTCGTTGGTAACCCCTCCTGGCATCCTAACACTCGTCCTACCTCCCTCATACATATCCTTAATAAGTCGAATATACACCGGAGACACTCCTTTCTTTTCCAAACATCTACATAATACCTCATGTGGGATTTTATCATATGCCTTTTTCAGGTCAAAGAACACTATATGAAGATGTACCTTTCTAGCTCTGTACAATCCCATGAGCCTTCTAAGGAGATAAATCGCCTCTGTGGTCGACCTGACAGGCATAAAACCGAATTGATTCTCTGTTATCGAGATATCCGTCAGCAATCTTTTCTCAATCACCCTCTCCCATAACTTTATTATGTGACTCAGTAACTTTATACCCCTATAATTATTACAATCCTGAATATCACTTTTGTTCTTATACAATGGGATGACTGTACTAAGCCTCCATGCTCTTGGCATCTTAACAGTTCTAAAAATAATATTGAAAAGCTCTGCTAGCCACTTCAATCCCTCTTCACCCAAATACTTCCGCACTTCCATCGGTATCCGATCTGATCCCTCTACCTTCCTATTTGTTATCTTTCTTAAGGACTATTTAATCTTATCCTTACTGATAGGTTCACAAAAACGAGGATCAAGTTGACTCTCACTACTCTCTCTACTCCTACTTCGAAAATCTTCCATCATTTCACCATTTAGGAGTTTAGAAAAGTAGATCTGCCATCTCTGCTTGATTTCTGCATCCTCACATAGCACCCTACCATTTTTATCTTTGATGCACCTCACGACACCCAAATCCCTTATTCTTCTTTCCCTAGCCCTCGCTAGTTTAAAGACTTCCTTCTCACCTTCCTTGGTCTCCAGTTTTTAATATAACCTATCATAGGCCATGCTCTTTGCTACAACAACAACTTTGTTGGCTATCTTTTTTACTCTTTTATATCTAACTCTACTAATCTCTTTCTCTTCATCCGTTTCGCTATTTGTGAAAGTAGCGTATGCTTCTTTTTTCTCCTTGACTTTCTCTTTTACCTCCTCGTCCCACCACTAGGCTCCCTTCATTTTGTTGCCACCTCTTCTAGATGTACCAAAGATTTCCTTAGCCAACCTTCGAATACATTTTGCCATTGCCTTCCATATTGTATCTGTATCCTCTGCCTTCTTTCAAACTCCTTCTTCAGAAATCATCTCTGCTAACTTCATAGTGTTCTCCCTAGGAAGATTCCACTACTTCACTCTAGGCTCCCCAGCACTCCTCCTCTTCCATTTTGAACATTTGAGCTCCACATCCAATACTAGCAATCTATGTTGAGTTCCTAAAAACTCACTTGGTATCACCTTAGAATCCTTACATAATCTTCTACTATCTACCCTAATCAGGAAGTAATTAATTTGAGTCTTTATGGAACAACTCCTAAAGGTCACCAAGTGGTCCTCCTTCTTCTTAAAAAAGGAGTTTGCCACCAATAAATTGTAGGCGACCGCAAAGTCCAGGATGGAAAACCCCCATTGTTTCTCTCCCCATAACCAAAAACTCTGTGAGCCGTATCATACCTGTCTGCTTTGACCCCAATATGGCCATTAAAGTCTCCTCCTACGAAAAGTTTCTCACTCCGAGGTATGTCCTGAATGACCATATCCAAATCCTCCCAAAATTGCTTCTTAATATCGTCCGGCAAACCTATTTGAGGTGCATAAACACTAACTACATTAAGAATTTTCGAACCCACCACTACCTTAATGTCTATAATCCGATCACTTTTACGCCTCACTTTCATAATAAAGTCGACCAACTCCTTATCAACCAAAATACCAACTCCATTTCTCGCCTTGCTAGAACCCGAATACCACAACTTATACCCATGAACTTCTCTAACTTTGGCCCCACCCACTTAGTCTCTTGCACACATGCTATGCTGATCGTCTGTCTATGCAAAGACTTAACTAATTCTATTGACTTACCAGTAAATGACCCAATATTCCAAGATGCTAGGCGCATCTTCTAAAACCCTACACCCCTCCTACCCCCATTTTCCCTCGGAGGACAGGCAGAAGCAACTACATTGCTCACCACTAGTTTAAGCTACCAATACCAATCCCAACGACAATAATAATAGATACTACTACTAATAATAAAATGAGTTTGCACTCAATAGTAATGAGGGATTAAACAATCAAAACCACCAAAAGAATAACTAGGTAGGCCCAACTAATAGTAAAAGAACGAAGTAATGAAACCAAAAGGCAAACAGACGCTAACTAGAAAGACAAAATTAGTTAACAAGAGTAAGAATCTACTTGGCAAGAATACACCACTAGTCAAAAAGAATGGATGAGCAAATACAATGATCTAATAGCCATTTTTAATGACAATGGTAATAAAATAAACGGAGTAAATGATAGATACTACTAATAATAATAATAATGTTTACACTTACGTGTAATAAGGGCGCAAATGAATAAAATCACACCAAAGTAATCCCTGGATGGGCCCAACTAATAGGAAAAGAGAAAAGTATTGAAACTAAAAGACAAAAATGACGCTAACTAGGAAGATCAACAAAAATTGTTAACAAGACTAGAAAACTAGTTGGCAAGAATACACAACTATTCAAAAGAGAATGAATGAGCAAATAAAAATAATAAAATAATATAATACACGACTTTGCAAAACAATCCTAAAGGTAATAATAAAAACAGAGTTGCTACTAATAAATACTATGAATAATACAATAATACTAGAGACAACTATAATAATAAAATACTAATATAAGCGTAAGAGGCCAGAAATAGCGAACAAAACAGTACACAATACTACCAAACGTAGCTAAATGCATTGTAGGATAAGCTTTAACAAATAGCAAGTGATAATAATAATAATCGTAATACTAATAATAACAGTGATAATAAAAATAACAATAGCAATACAGTAATAAATGATCTAAATAGTAGTAGCAGTAGTAGTAGTAATAATAATAATAATAATAATAATAACAACAATAATAATAATAATAGTACTAACCTAACAAAAAAGAATAGTAACCAAATGGTGTAAAAGTAACAAAATAATTGAAGCAAATCATATTTTAGGCCGGAAAGATCCAAAAACGCAGACCAAAAGCAGGCCAATACGAGGATGAAATTAAACAAGTAATGCCCAAAGCAGACCAAAGCTATGGAAACAAAAGCCACGCTGACTTGCACAAATATGGAAGTAAAAATATAACCGCCCTGATCCCTTCTTAACTGGCCTTACTGCAAACTAGCGCTTGGGCAGAGCACCCAACGGTCACGGACCTAATCCGCAGACCGAGATCACACCACCGGTGGTCACACCCCCTGTCAGGTATCCTACTGTGAGTGAGGGTTCGAAGCAGCAGAGTTCACCAGAGAGCATGAGTATGAAGCAGCAAGTTCACCTCCTTTGGCTTGCCTGAAAATAGCTCGCACGTCGGAGGTGATCACCGTGGACTGAGTTGCTGGAAAGTGATGGATTCAAGACTTGAAGAAGCTGAACAGTGAAGCGCATATAGAGAGAGAGCAGAGCCAAAAATATCGATCAAAAAATCCAAAATCCAGCTCCAATTTCGCCCGACTGGTGAGAACAATTCAACCCAACTGATTTGAGCTTTTCTGACTGAAGAATGATGGAATTATGATGAGAACAATGTCGGTAATTGAATGGATTGAAATTGGTAGATGTTAAAGCTAATGCCGGTACCAAATACAAAACAGGGGAAGAAAACAGAGCAGCTGAGTAAGTTCAATAATATTAGATAAGGCTCTTCAGTGCTCCGTTAAAAGCTTATAATGGTGAAATTCAAGAAGTAGCAGGAAGAACAGATAAACAATACAGAAGGGTTCTCATCCACTAGATAGAGAGGGGGGGCTGGGAGGAGAGAGAAAGAGGGGGAAGAGTTAAATGTTAAAGGTTAGCGTTGTATTTCAAATATCAAACAACTGAACAACGTACTCTGAGTATACCCCGACAGCCAAGGCTATTGCATGATAGAACACCAAGGCTATTGCATGATAGAACACCTTTAAATCTACTCATTATGATTCTACCATCTCTCCCTTACTTCAAAATAGGCCCCACTTACATCTTGGAACACTCTTGTATTCCTTGCTTGCCCTCACATGTATATGATCATTGCAATGCTAACATATAGTATAATTCTCTACTTTTTAAGATTTGTTCTTTTTGTGGGTCAATTCATATTTACCCACTTCAATTCATTTCAACCTACTTTAATCTATTTCAACCCACTTGAAAAAAAAATACCAACTTCAACCCACTTCAACCTACCTCAACCTACTTCAACCAACTTCAACTCACCCCCTTCATAATTTTAATAATTTGTAAAGTATCATGTGAGATTTAAGGTCTGCTGTTTTCATGGGTAAATTGGATGGGTAAAATGGTGAAGTAGGTTGAAGTAGGTTGAGGTGGGTTGAGGTAGGTTGAAGTTGGTATTTTTTTTTTTTTTGAGGTGGGTTGAAATAGGTTGAACTAGGTTGAAGTAGGTTGATGTAGGTTGAAGTTGGTATATTATTTATGTGGTGGGTTGAAGTGGGTTAAAATAATGAGAATGTAATTAATGTGTGATAATTTATGAAGTTATCGAAAATTTGTGGAATTTTTGTTTATTCTTTTTTATTTTTCATTTTTTATATGTTTTATTTTTTATTTTTTAATTTCTTATTTCTTATTTTTTATTTTTTATTTTTATTTTTAATATGTTTTATTTTTTATTTTTTAATTTTTTATTTTTTAATTTTTATTTTTTTTCCATTTTTTATTTTCCATTTTTTATTTTTCATTTTTTATTTTTATCTTTTTTAGCCTTTATATCTTATATTTTATTTTTTATTTTTTGTTTTTAAATTTTTTTAATTTCTTATTTCTTATTTTTTGTTTTTTATTTTTTATTTTTTATTTTTTATTTTTATTTTTTATTTTGTGTTTTTCATTTTTCATTTTTCATTTTTCATTTTTCATTTTTATTTTTATGTTTTATTTCTTATTTTTTATTTTTATTTTCTACTTTTTACTGTTTATTTTTTTATCTTTTTATTCTTTATTTTTTGTTTTTAATTTTTCATTTCTCGATGATTTTATGTTTTTTATGTTTTTATGTTTTTCTTTCTTGTTTCCTATTTTTTATTTTTTTATTTTTTGCATTAATTTTTAATTTTTAATTTTTAATTTTTAGTTTTTATATTTTTATTTTTATTTGTCATTTTTTTTCTAATTTTTTATGTTTTATTTTTCATTTTTTATTTTCTATTTTTTATTTTTTATGTTTCTATGTTTTTATGTTTTTATGTGTTGTGTTTTTATTTTTTTATTTCTTATTTATTATTTTACATTTTAATTTAAATTTTTTATTTTTTATTTCTCATTACTTAATTTTTTATGTTTTAATTTTTTTATTTTTTATTATTTATTTCTTATTATTTATTTTTTTGTTTTTATCTTTTGTCTTTATTTTTAATTTAAAATGTAAAATAAAAAATAAAAAATTAAAATTAAAATGTAAAAAATCAAAAATCAAAAATTAAAAATAAGAAATAAGAAATCAAAAATAAAAACATACAACATAAAAAAACTAAAAAAATAAACCGTAAAAAGCAAAAAATAGCAAATAACAAATAAAAAATTAAAATTAGAAATTAGAAATTAAAACTGGAAAAATAAAAAAATAAAAATAAAAATTTAAAAATAAAAAATAAAACATTCAAAATTCAAAATAAAAAATAAAAAATAACAAAATAACAAAATAACAAAATAAAAAATAAGAAATTAAAAAATTTTAAAATTAAAAACATATAACAAATAAAAAATTAAAAATTAGCAAATAAAAGCATGAAAATTAAAAAATTAAAAAAAATAAAATAATAAAATAATAAAAACTAAAAAATGAAAAATAAAAACTAAAAAATGAAAAAATTAAAAATGAAAAATAAAAAATAAAAAATAAAAAATAAGAAATAAGAAATTAACAAAAATTAAAAAACAAAAACATAAAAAAAAACATAAAAACATAAAAAAATTTAAAATTTAAAATTAAAAATTAAAAATTAAAAAATTAAAAGTTGAAAATTGAAAATTAAAAAATTAAAAATTAAAAAAATTAAAATAATAAAAACATATAAAAAATACAAAATACAAAATACAAAAATAAAAGCATAAAAATAACGAAAATTAAAATTAAAAAATAAGAAAATAAAATAATAAAATATAAAATATAAAATATAAAATATAAAATAGAAAATAGAAAATAAAAAATTAAAACATGAAAATTAAAAAATTAAAAACAAAAAATTTAAAAATAAATATTAAATATTTAAAAATAAAAAATAAAAATAGAAAATAAGAAATAAGAAATTGAAAAAATTAAAATAAAAAATAGAAAAATAAAAAATAAAAAACAAAAAATAAAAAATAAAAATAGAAAAATAAAAAATGCAAAATAAAAAATAAAAATAAAGATAAAAAATAAAAAATAAAAAAATTAACAAATTAACAAATTAACAAATAAAAAATAAGCATAACAAGTAAAAATTAACAAACAACAATTAAAAAATAAAACATAAAAAATAAAAAATAAAAAAATAAAAACTAAAAAAGAATAAACAAAAATTCCACAAAATTTCAATAACTTCATAAATTATCACACATTAATTACATTCTCATTATTTTAACCCACTTCAACCCACCACATAAAAAATATACCAACTTCAACCCACTTCAGCCTACATCAACCAACTTCAACCCACCTCAATCTACTTCAACCTATTTCAACCCACCTCAAAAAAAATACCAACTTCAACCTACCTCAACCCACCTCAACTTACTTCAACCTACTTCACTCTTTTATCCATCCAATTTACCCACGAAAAGAACAGGACCTTACTGTCATTATATTGCAACAAAAAATCTTGTCACCTTGCTTTAGATATTTGATCCCCAGTATTTTTTTGTGTAGAGCAAATTGGTCGTATGATCACAACCGAAAAGGCACACGTAAGGGAGAGAAATGTCACAGAAAAATGCCAAATCTTAGGCTCTGTTCTTTTCGTGGGTCAATCTATATTTACCAACCTCAACCTACTTCAACCTACTTTAACCTATTTCAACCCACTTGAAAAAAAAATACCAACTTCAGTCCACTTCAACCTACTTCAACCTACTTCAACCCACTTCAACCAACTTCAACCCACCCCCTTCATAATTATAATAATTTGTAAAGTATCATGTGAGATTTTACTGCCTGTTGTTTTTGTGGGTAAATTGGGTGGGTAAAAGGGTGAGGTAGGTTGAAGTAGGTTGAAGCGAATTCAGGTGGGTTGAAGTTGGTATTTTTTTTGAGGTGGGTTGAAATAGGTTGAATTAGGTTGAAGTGGATTGATGTAGGTTGGAAAATGCTGAAGTTGGTATCTTTATTATGTGGTGAGTTTAGGTGGGTTAAAATAATGAAAATGAAAGTAATGTGTGATAATTTATGAACTTATCGAAATTTTGTGGAAGTTTTGTTTATTCTTTCTTATTTTTTATTTTTTATATTTTTTGTTTCCTATTTTCTACTTTTTATTTTTTATTTTTTATTTTTTATTTGTTATTATTTTTTTTAGTATTTTTTATTTTTTATTTTTTATTTCTTTTTTTATTTGTTATTTGTTATTTTTTAATTTGTTATTTTTTTCTTTTTTATTTTCTGTTTTTATTTTTTATTTATTTTTATTTTTTGTTTTTAATTTTTAATTTTTAATTTTTAATTTTTTACCTTTATTTTTTTATTTTACTTTTAATTTTTTATTTTTCTATGATTTTATGCTTTTTATGTTTTTTATTTTTTTATTTATTATTTCTCATTTTTTATTTTTTAAGTTTTCATTTTTAATTTTTAATTTTTAATATTTGTTTTTTATTTTTCATTTTTATTTTTTTTTTATGTTTTATGTTTTATTTTTGTTTATGTTTTTTTGTTGTCTATGTTGTTTATGTTTTTTATTTTTTATTTTTTACTTCTTATTTTTTATTTTTTTACATTTTAATTTTAATTTTTAATTTTGTATTTCTTATTTCTTGTTTTCTTATGTTTTTATGTTTTCCTTTTTTATTTCTTATTTCCTTTTTTCTTTTTTTCTTTTTTTCTTTTTTATTTTTTATTTTTTTGAATTTGCTGTAACTATTGTTTGGAATAAAAATAAAAATATAAAAAATTAATAAATCAATCCAAAAAATTAAAAACAAACAAAAATTTAAAAACACTAAAAAAATAAAAAAATGAAATATAAAAAATTAAAAATTAAAAACAAAAAATTAAGAATGACAAATAAAAAATAAGAAATAAGAAATAAAGAAATAAAAAAAGAAGAAAATAAAAAATAGGAAATAGAGATTAAAAATTAAAAAATTGAAATTAAAATGTAAAAAGTAAAAAAGAGAAAATAAAAACTGGAAATAAAAAATAAAACGTAAAACATAAAAACAGAAAACAGAAAAAGTGAAAAATAAACAATAAAAAATAAAAACATGAAAAATAAAAAATACAAATAAAAAATAAAAAATAAGCAATAAAACATAAAAAATCATAAGAAATAAAAAATGAAAAATAAAAAAATAAAAAGACACAAAATAATAAGAAATTAATAAATAAAACATAAAAAATAAAGAACTAAAAAACTAAAAAAATAAATAGTACAAAGTAAAAAAATAAGAAATAAAAATAAAATTTAAAAATTAAAATTTAAAAATAAAAAATGAACAATCAAAAATCAAAAACCAAAAATAAAAAAATAAAAAATAAAACATACAACATAAAAAATAAGAATAAAAATAAAATTTAAAAATAAAAAAATAAGAAATTAAAAAAATATTAAATAAAAAATAAAAAATATAAACATAAAAAATAAAAATAACAAATAAAAAATAACAAATAAAAAAAGTAAAAATTAGAAAATAAAAAATAAAAATAGAAAAATAGAAAAATAAAACATAAACATAAAAAATAAAACATAAAAAATAAATGAAAAATGAAAAATAGAAAATAAAAATGAAAATAAAAACATAAAAACATAAAAAAATACAAAATAAAAATTAAGAAGTAAAAAATAAAAAATAAAAAATAAAAAACAAGAACTTAAAAAATAAAAAAATAACAAATGACAAATAAAAATTAATAAAATAAAAATAAAAAAAGAAAATGAAAAATAAAAAATAAAAAATAAAAAATAAAAATAAAAAGGTAGAACAATTAAAAAATAAAAATAAAAAATCAAAACAAAAAATAAAAAATAAAAAATAAAAATTACAAAATAAGAAACTACAAAATAAAAAATAAAAATAAAAAATAAGAAATAAAAAATAAAAAAATTATAAATTATAAATTATAAATTGTAAATTATAAATTATAAATTATAAATTAAAAAATAAAAATGAAAACTAAAAAATAAAAAATAAAAAAATAAAAGATAAAAAAGAATAAACAAAAATTTCACAAAATTACGATAACTTCATAAATTATCACACATTAATTACATTCTCATTATTTTAACCTACTTCAACCCACCCCATAAAAAATATACCAACTTCAACCTATTTCAACCCACTTTAAAAAAAATACCAACTTCAACCTACTTCACCCTTTTACCCACCTAATTTACCCACGAAAGGAACATAGCCTTAGTAGTCTATCTTTAGCCAACAATCTCCAATGCATTAAATTTCATGTGACAAAGGCACACGTAGGTATTTTATATATATGACATACCAATTTATACCACACAACCCTGGAAGTTTTGTCCTTATCTAGTCATAACTTAATAATTTTGTGTATTTTCATCATTAAGTGTAGCTATTGACTAGTATCGAAATTAAATCCAGCACACATGATATCTCTAGCCTTAACTACTCTTCGCTTATGGTTTACATTGCTAATGTACCCATTTTTCAAATTATAATGGTTGTAAGGATGCAACTCCTCGGGATACAATTTTCCACAAATGGTCAAACTCGTTTGCTAGACACTTTAATTTTTTAGAAGCACATTTAATTTTTAATCTTATTTTTTCTAGAGAAAATGGTAGGCAGAACTAGACTCCCATAATCATAGGAAACTAGGCCTTAACCCTAACCATGCAAGTAGTGGGCAGGGCCAGGTCTAGTTTCCTGGCGTAGACCCTACTAGTTGCCTCAGCTTGGCCCAGAATTTGAGAACCAATCAGTAGGTTCCTGGGCTAAAACCGGACCTTGATTTTGGTCTAGGTAGATTTAACTGCCCAGGACCGAATCTGTTTCCCCAAATTTAACAATGTTGAAGCTAATACCAGATGATATCAAAGGAAAAAAACACTAAATTTTAGCTAATAGAGTCGTTAGTAAGTTTTAGAAAAAAACTTACATACCAATTTTACTTTTCAAAGCAAACCATAACCGATAGGGACAATCAAAAGGGACATTGAAATTGACTTTGATTTGCTTCCAAAAGGTTTTCAGAAGGCCTCGATTAATCCTTAGTGTTGGGACCATCCTGACTCCTTAGTCTTGAATCGAGGATCTAGATTTGGGGGTGATTGTACAGTCATGTGATGGGATGCATTTCATCATCGCACGTTATCGTTAATGGCCTCAACTAATCATCAAGGGAAATTAAAACTTAGTCATACTAACACAAAATCATACAACATATTAGTATAAATCATACCAAAGGTACAAACTTTAGTCTGACACAAACAAAAGTAAAGTAAATAAATTACAATGAAGGGGGAACTATCTAAAGATTACATCTTTGGTAATTTAGAATCAAAAATCATAAAAGAGAACTAAAGTAGAGGAGTAGGGAAAGATAGAGTTTTTGCCATCAGGATAACCCACTTGATTTACCTGGAAACCTAGCAAAGTGATGACTTTTTAATGGGTGACCCAATTCTCTCTCTCTCTTAATGCCTCCAATGCATGCAGTATCTCTCCTAATTTTTTTAATGGAAAATTTTTTGATGCCAGTTGACTCATTTGATACCACTAACCCCTGGGGGTAGCTCCCTATTTATAGTGATTGAGAGCATAGTCCAAATTGGTTTAGAGAAAGGAGAACTAATCCTAGTCCCGTTAAGGTTAATTTAACAGGTACACTAATTTAGTTAGGATTCTAACTAATTAGTCTCGATACACTAATCAACCTAGAATTCTAGTTAATTAATCCCGTTTAAGAAGAAAAGGACTCAGAGAGTGGGAGCCTGGCCGGGTTCCCAACTAGAGGACCTGAATTGAATTGGCATGATTCCGGTCGGGTTTTTGAGTCCGATTTGTTTGGGTCATAACTTTCATGTATGACCCCTGTTTTGAGTGATTCTTTTTTTTTCCCGAAAAGCTTAGTGCGCCTAGTTTCTAATAAAGCAAACTTCATAATTTTTGGATAAGTGTGGAATACAACATAAGGAAAATAGTGAATAGGTGTCAGTTTTAGCACAAGGTTAAATATTTGACCTATATCTTTTCCTTTGCTTATCGAACTTTAGTGCACAATATGTCCTTATAAAAATTATTTAATGAGGAATATCAATATCTAAACTCAATGATTTTATACTTCCTAGAGTGGATCTCAACTAGACATCGAACACCATCAATTTGGGCCTGTTTGTGCTTTTCAGACGCTATTAACCTTTTGGACTTAAATTCAGGGATCACTCCATTGGGCCTCCACGTACACAACTTTTGATACAATTTTCATCATTAGGCAATTAAAAATAAGATGCCATTTTTAGGAGTCGACAGTTAGCCTGCACTTTGGCCGAGCCTAGATAAGGCTAAGGTCAAAGTAATAGTGGCTACTTGTAATTGTTAGTCTGACTGTGATGACATAGAATTCAAGCCTAGCCGCTGAACGTCATGACATTTGGCACCTACTTATCTTTGCTGTGACAGTTAGGGGTGGCACGTTCACCCGCACCCGACGGGTATCCGTTCTATCCGACCCAAAAAAGCGGGTGAAAATTCGAAATAAATGGATGGTAGATGATGTTTTAGCAGATTGGGTTGGATCAGAGTGGTGCTCTATCCGACCCACTACACGATCCATCAACCTTTTTGAACAATTATAATTTTAATTTGTGATTTTTGTCAAATTAATATGATGAATAAGATAGTTATCATTTCTTATCCCTAAAATGTCTTTTTTAAACTTTTCAAAAGGCGAAAGTTGTTTTTTTCTTGTAAATTTGCTGACATATTACATATAAGTTTTTATCACCAATTTACAACCCAATCGACCCATTTTCACTTACAGATGGATGGATGGATTGGATTGGATTTTTGCAAGTGATGGGTGGTCGGATTGGATGAACTGGATGAAAGCGGATGGATGCGGATGATGGTTCACCCAATCTGAACCCAATCCATTGCCACCCTTAGTGACGGTGGCCGATGATATCCCATTGTGCCAGGAGCTAACGGTTTCCCCATTGTGCCGGGAGCCACAATGTCAGAATATCTCATTGTGCTAAGAGCCAATAGTTGTCCCATTGTACCGGGAGCCAGGGATGTTAAAACATCCTAGTGTCTCGGGAGCTAGTAGTTACCCCATTATGCTGGGAGCTGGCAATGTCAAAATATCCCATTGTGCAGGGAGCCAATGGTGTCAAAATATCCCATTTTGCTGGGAGCTAACGGTTGCCCCATTGTGCCGGGAGCCAGCAATGTCGAAATATCTGATCCTTCCAAGAGCCAACAATCTTAGAATGTCCCATTGTACCTGGAGCCAGTGATATCGAAGTGTCCCATTGTGCCGGGAATGAGCGGATCTTGTGATGGACTTATCCTTTCGCTGGATTAGCAGGTTTCCTTATCACTGGAGTAGTGGACCTTTTGCCAATCTAGCAAAATTGATTTTTATGCTAGCACCGATGATAAGTGCTGAAAATATGCACATTTTTGGGGTCATTTGACAGTATTTTCCAAGGGGATTGTGTTTTTAAACGGATAATTTTCACCCCATTCCTATTTTGTGTTTGGTATCCTTCTTCGATGTATTTTACAGGGTTTAAGACCTTCTAACCCAGGTTGACCCTCAATTAGATGCTTTTTGACTTACCACAAAAATACCCCTCATCACATATGCCCATGGGATAAAGAATGAAAGAAGATTTCAGAGCTAGCAGTCACCACGCATGGCCCATGGTGGTCACCATAGTCCATGGTGAGCTGAAAACTGCAAACCCCTTCATCTTCCTTTATTGTGTAGCTGAAAATACTCGAGCTCTTCTATTTGAAGGCATCCTCGGCTGAAAGCAAGCGCGTCCCCGGCTCATTCTATCACTCATTTCTCTCTTCAGTTTGGAGTTTTCTAATCATTTTAAAGTAACAAGAAGATTGAAAAGAAGAAATTCGCAATTTGATGCTTGAGGATTGAAAAATTAAATTAATGTGAGTGAGTTTGGCTAGATTTGCTTGCATATATTTAGATAGTTAAGCGAAATACTAAAAGGAGAAACTCACTATTAGACTAACGTGATTGAACTTGACTTAGTAATTCTTGAAAGAGAGTTGTATTTTGAGAGGATACATTAGCAATCAAGACCAATAACCTAGACTAAAACAAGACATTTGAAGAATGGTAATCAGATTAGTGTAAATTCGGTTTATTTCAAGAGATTAGAATGAATTAAGCCAGATTGCATTCTTTTGAGTCATCCAAACTAGAAAAAAAAGCACATGCTAAATCCAAGGGTCTAACTCTTTGCTAGGAAAAATAAATCCCTAGATGCTTTTCTTTGATTGAATTCCTGAATATGTTACTCAATAGGCATTTAGCGTAGTTCAACAACCCATTAAAAACTTGTCTTTCTTAGCATTTTTAGAAGGACAAAACTGAAGAGATTGCTTTGGCCCTAAGGACGATATTTAATCTAGACCACAACACCTGTGTGCTTGTAGTGCGTGTCAGCTGGATTAGCGGGTTTCCTTATCGTTAGAGCAACGGACCTTTTGCTAGTCTAGCAAACTTGATTTTATCCTTTCACTAGATTAGCAGGTTTCTTCATCGCCAAAGCAGCAGACCTTTTGCCGATCTAGTAAACTTTCACTGGATTAGCGGGTTTTCGTATTGCTGGAGTAACGCACCTCTTTGTCGGTCAAGCAGGTTTCCGTATCGCTGGAGTAGTGGACCTTTTTTCTTGTTAATTAAATTCGTGAATTTATCCTTTCACTAGATTAGCGAGTTTCGGTATTGCTGGAGTAGCGAACCTCTTTGCCAGTCAAGCAGGTTTCTGTATCGCTGGAGTAGCAGACCTTTTTGCTGATCAAGAAAACTTATGAATTATCTTCTCATCGGATTGACGAGTTTCCTTATGTTGAAGTAACGGAAGTTTTTTTCGGTCAAGCAAACTTATGAATTTATGTTTTCACTGGATTAGCGGCTTTCCTTTTCGGTGAAGCAGTGGACCTTTTGTAATATATCAAACTTTGATAATAAAATGTCCCATTGTGCCGGGAGCCAGTGGTGAACCTTAGTGGTGTGGATGCCTGAAGATCTGGCCCAAATCCCTGACAATTTGGTGGCAGCTCAGCTTAAAGACTTGTAGCCAAATCCCTGTGAACTTAATGGTGTTTGGGCTTAAGGACCTATTAACTTGATGCCTGTGAGCCTAAAGACTTGAAGTTATTAGTGTTTGAGCCTAAAAACCTATACCCAGATCCCTGTGAAACTATTGGCATTTAAGCCTGAAGATTGAGCCAATCCCTATAAACTTGGTGGCATTTGAGCATGAGGATTAAACCTTTATGACCTTTTGGTATGAGATATTGAGACGTCCAATCTTTAAGTTTTACCTTTTTGTTACCCGAGCATTAAAGCTGTCTCCTTCCAATGATATTGAGGTGTCTTTCCATGTTAAGGTAAAAAGATGAAGTGTCCTTATGGCTAGATCGTCTTGGACTTTGTTAGCTAATAAACTAAAGTTGGGTTGATGTCCATGATATTGAGGTGTCCTTCCATGTTAAGGTAAAAAGATGAAGTGTCCTTATAGCTAGATCCTCTTGGACTTTGTTAGCTAATAAACTAAAGCTGGGTTGATGTCCTTTCCATAAGGATGCTTAACTAAAGCTGGGTTAATGTCCTTTCTATAAGGATGCTTACGTAAAGCCTTCTTTGAGGATGTTGCCTCCACTTTGATTGAGCCTAATTGTGGCAAGGGTCAAAGTATAGATGTCTTCTACAGCAGCTATTGATGTCGTCTTGAGAACCTTTGATTTAGATTCATGGCTAGCCATGGTTGTGTGCCCTTCTTGTAGGGTCACTGTGAAGGCCGATTGCACTCTTCTTTAATCCATAGCTCCCAAGGGATCAGGGTGAGGGCGCTTTGGTAAATGGGCTAAAGACACATTTGTTGATGCATGTGAAATTTCTAACCTAGATTAGACTGTGCATGTATGCTGACTATGCAGACTCGACTAGACAAACATGATTGTGTTAACTATGCAAACATGATTACGCTGACTATGAAGACATGTGATGACCTAACCTCGCATGCATGTAGGTGCCATACTAAGTTTGAGGTCCATTGGATAAGGCCCAATTAAGGTATAG
Source organism: Carnegiea gigantea (assembly GCA_029747015.1). Classification (NCBI taxonomy): domain Eukaryota; kingdom Viridiplantae; phylum Streptophyta; class Magnoliopsida; order Caryophyllales; family Cactaceae; genus Carnegiea; species Carnegiea gigantea. The sequence goes on along the minus strand of JAKOGI010000829.1, from coordinate 183,013 downwards.
AAGACTGCTGAGTTAGGCACAGTGATGTTTTGTGGCTTAGGATGAGGGGTAAAAAGTTGGGTGACTACTAGGTTAGGCCAGGTCATGGGTCTTAAAGTTACCCAAGATAGAAAATCTTTCTTTTCAAGGAAGGAGAATTCTTTAATTTTGCATTAAAAGTGCTCCCGTTCTGAGGAAGCCCCCAATTTCTATTTATTATAACATAAGTCCTAGATATGTGATCATAGTGATAGCCGAAGATGCTTTACTAGTTTCAGTTGGAGTAGCCGTTAGTCTGGTAGAGTGAATACGATTCTTCCCATATTGGAAGATGCTTTTGCTGGTGCTGCCTAGAGTAGCATCTAGTTTAGTGCAAAGAATATGGCTATCTCCTTATCAAAAATATTTACTATGAAGAGAGTCCTAACTGTCTAAGGAAATATAAGAGAGCCCCTACCTTGCATAATGGGTGAGTGCCCATTTAGAAAAGATGAGAATACGAAGTGAGTATCCATGCTTGAATGTATAGTCGTGGTTGAGACCAAGAGTCCTGACCTTTGGAATGGGGATGAAATTAAAGGCTATGATGATTGAGAATTAATGTTTTGTCCAAGTCTAATTTGATGAGTGCAAGCAATGGAATGCTTTTTTATCCTCTAAAAACTAAGTTTTATTTTCACTCTCTTTTTGCTTGGTCCACCTTTTCAGGTTTTTGGGTCAGCTGCTCTTTACTCTCTCTCTCTCTCTCTCTCTCTCTCTCTCTCTCTCTCTCTCTCGACTAAAGGACTTAATTGAGATGAAAAAAATCTTTGTGGCTGGGCCTCAAAGAGGTTACCTACGCATCCAATGTGGAATTAGGTCAGTAACAGTTCAAGCATATGTACATGCAACTTAAAGAAGGGATGCCTCCAGGAGGACTTTTCAAGGTAGGCTTTAGGTTTAAGGTGTCCAAGGAAGAGGATTAGAGCGAAGGCTCAAATAACCCTTATGAAATCCCCAAGTGTTCATAGGTAATGAAGTCAGTGTGAATAAGCAACTTCTTTCTTTCTTTATCTTTCTTATTTTCAAACTCTTTTTTTTTATTCTCTTTTTTTTTCTTTTTTCTCTTTGGTTGAGACTGTTTGGTCCAAGCTTTTCTCTCTCTCTTTTTTTGATTGCTGATTTTGATATTGATACCACCATGACACACTCCCACTCCCTCGTTAGGTAAGATGTAGTTATGAAAGAAATAGCCTTATTTAATGGTTATAAGGGGTTTCATGTGATAACTTGTCAAGTTTGACAAAGGAATAATGTAGGTTGCTTAAAAAGGCCTCCTATCCTAGGCGTGTCTTAAGAGTTGTATGAGTTATTGGAAAGAATTTTTGATCTTTTCCCTTTTCCAAATGATGTATTGAAATCCTTATCTCTTTTTTTATTTCTTTCCCTCTCCTTTTGCCTAGCTTGCCTTGTTAGGTTTTCAAGATAGCCCTCTTTTTCTTTTCTTTTTCCACTTTTCTTTTTTTTTTTTCACCTTAGATTCGTAATAGGACAAAAGCATTCCATAAAAAAGAATATGAAAATATGCAAAAAATTAACGGAGGAGATGATTTTACTAATAAATCATGGTTACATTAGACTTGGATTTATGTTGGAAGAGAAAGCGAATGACTCTAAGACTCAGCACATGACTATAAGCTAAGCTTGACATAGGATTAAGACGCATCATATCTTCTAAGCAGAACTCGATGCCTCTTGTATGGAGGCTTTTTTTCACAGTTGCCTCATAGTCCACATATATACAAGAGTATATGGACCTTATACTAGGACCCATCTATACTTATCATGTGGGTAAATGGATTCTACTTTTCTCTTTGGTGGTCTAAAATGGTTAGGTTGCCACCATGTGAACTAAGTAGGTTATAGTCATTGTTGATTGTTTTGAGCAGCTTTAGGTAGAGGAAGCTCCCCTGACTTGAATATGCTTTCTAACTTATTCTTGAAGTGCCGACAATCCTTCGTATCATGGCTCATTGCTTGGTGATATTTGTAGTACTTGTTCAGGTCTAGTTTTTGGGCGTTCAAGTGTTTTCTGTTTTTGGTATGATTGGCGAGAGGTAGATAATACCTTTAGAAAGCAAGCATTCTAGTGCATGAGTATACTTGGTGCCAATAGGAGTGTATTTCGTGTAGTAGTCTAGAGTGTGCACTTACTTGCTTGTGGAGCCGTTGTCTTTCTTATCCCTATTCTGATAGTTGCCATTCTAAGTGTTAGTGGCTTTAGTGGGTGTGCCCATGATAAGGGTTTTGCGAGTGTAGTGGCCACCAGTTCCAGCTTCTTCTCACTATCATCCAGTCTAGTTTGCATTTTTCCATCGTCTTCACGAGTTGAGCTAGTTCGATACCTCTTGCCATCGGGGTTGGTGAAGTATTGAACTTTGACTTGGATTTTAACTTTGACCCAACTGGTAGGACTCTTCTCGAGATGGAAGTCTTTTGGTTTGTGGACTCTACTTGTATACCTTCTTAGTCTTCTTTATCCTGATTAATAAGGCGATAGTTTAGAGCAGTGAATAATGAAATGTTAACAACATTGGTTGTGGGGTTTAAGGGAATGGTTACTAACTTGCGGTTAGGTAAGAAAGAGATGATAGCTTGGTGGACTTGAAAATTTAGGCTGAAATAGGGTAAGATGTGGGGTTTTGGGCTGAAATCGGGCCAAAATCGGGGATTAGGCCCTAAGTTAGGCTTAGAGAGCTGACTTATGAGCCTAAATCAGACTCAAGTCTTTCTTAGGTGAATTACATGCCCATACTAACCTAAGTATAACAGTGGTTTGGTTTGTATAGAATAGGGTAGTTTTGGAACATGGGTTGATCTAAGTGGACTCATATAAGGACCCTAGATCTAGGGAATATGATGCGTGGAGCATAAACGTATGCATAGGTAAGATACCTAGGTCTTAATTGGACTTATGCATTATGAATATGACGCATGATTGGATGCAACTTAGAATGGACTAATGCTCTAAAGTTTTAATGGGTCGTATTATGCACCTTTGGCCTAGATGGATTTATAGACTATGCGTGATGAGGCTTAATGATCCATAACTCTGTAGCCTCAAGTGTTACGACTAATGTGCTAAGAGCCTAAATGAATTATGCTGCTTTATGGACCTAATGCTACTATTGAGAGCCAGAATACCGCTTCATGCCATGAGTGCAGACCCTAAAGGAGTATGGACTTCACCTAACCTCCTAATTGGATTCCGGTCGGGCTCTAACCAGGCCCGAAACTTATCCATTTTTTGTTTTAACTCTTCCCTGAACCTTTATGCATGTAGTCTAGCAAACTCTACTGCTGAACCCTAATGGAGCCCGGCCGAGTTCTACTGAGCTTAACAGACTTAATTCCAGCCCTGGACACAGGCTACCAATTCACTTTTTTATTTTATTTTTTGAGGATACAGGCCAGGATGTCCTTTTTTTTTTTTTTTTTTAACCACAGCAAACACTCTAAACTAGAATCAGAACCTTTTGGGATTCTAGATCAAGAGTCCTTTTAGGGCTCAATTGCCTAAAAGCCACTTTGATTCTTAGTCCAATTCCCAGACTCGATTTTCCCTAATCTGGGCTTTCCCAGGACTCATAGTATCAATGCATAATCCTTTGGGCTAAAGAGGAGAAATCATGCAAGGCCACGTTAGGTTCCAATGATACACATAGGTTCTAACCTAAATAAGAGTTCTATATTACAAGGGGTTTAGGTCATATTTAGAACAATCCTCTCATAACCAAAATGCTTCATACACTATTCATGGGGTGCATGGCAAGACTGGAATGTTTCTGTTGCTTTCCTGAATCGTAGGGACTAGGAAAATATGTTGTGAGTGGGTGAAGCAACTGTCTACTTAGTTGAAAGTCTAAATGGATCTATGAGTTACCAGCCACTTTCGTGAGGACTAGAAGTAGGGTTCGACCTAAAAACAATGTTGATCCTGGATAAGCATCATCTTATAATGCAAGTATGCCTATTGCAAGTACAATTAAGATAATGTCTCATATGGAGGTTCAAATCTTGCCTTCTTTAAAAAAAAAAAAAAATCCCAAGTAATCGCCACTATAAGATCCACCTCCCCTATGGTGCAATACGCCACGAATGTGGCAGACTCATTTGCCAGATACTTTAATTTTCTAGGAGCATATTTCGCTTTTTAAGTCTTATTTTTTTTTAATACAAAACGGTGGGCAGAACTGGGCAAACAGAATCATAGGAAACTGGGCCTTGACCCTGACCATGGAATCTGGCCGGGTTCCCTGGGTAGGGCCAGGGCTAGGTCCAGCTTCTTGGCTTGGACCCTGTCAACTGCCTCATCCTGGCCCATAACCTAGGTGCGAGACTAATCTAAGAAGCTGGGCGGGTTCCTGGGTAAGACTTGAACCTTGATTCTGGTCAAGGTAGATTCCACTGCCAAGGGCTGAATCTATTTCCCCAAATCTAGCAATGTTGAAGCAGATACCAGATGAGACATCAAACGAAAAAACATTAAACTTTAACTAATAGAGTCGCTAATGAGTTTTAGGAAAAACTTACAAACCAATATTACTTTTTGAAGGGAACCATAAATCGATAGGGACAACCGAAAAAGACACCAAAAGGGTCTGTTGATTTGCTTCCAAAAGGTTTTTTAAAGACCCAGATTTGGGGGTGATGGTACGGTGATTTGATGTGATGCATCTCATCACTGCTTGTCATCACTGACGACTTCTACTAATCAACAAAAGAAAATTAAAATTTAATCATACTAATAGATAATCATGCAACATATTAGTATAAATCATGGTAAATCATACCAAAGGTACAAACTTTGGTCTAATACAAACAAAAGTAAAGTAAATAAGTTACAGCATATGGAGAACTACCTAAAGATTATATCTTTTATAATTTAGAATCAAAATTTATAAAAGAGAAATAAAGTACAAGAGCAGGAAAGATAGAGTTTTTGCCCACATGATAACCCATCCGATTTACCTAGGAGTGTAGCAGAGTGATGCCTTTTTAATGGGTGACCCAATTCTCTCTCTCTCTTTCTCTCTCTCTCTCTCCCCCCCCCCTCAATACCTCCATTGTATGGAGCATTTCTCTCCTAAATTTTTTGATGGAAAATTTTCTGTTGCTAATTGACTCATTTGATGCCTCTAACTCCTAGAGGCAACCCTTATTTATAATGGTTGAGGGCATAGTCCGAATTAGTTTAAAGAACGAAGACCTAATCCTAACCCCATTAAGGTTAATCTAAACAGATGCACTAATTCAGCTAGGATTCTAATTAATTAGTCTCGATAAACTAATCAATCTAGAATTCTAATTAATTAATCCCGTTCAGGTAGAAAAGGAGTTGGAGAAAGGGAGCTCAGACGGGTTCCCAGCTAGAGGACCCGACACGGTTCTTGGAAGCATCAACCTGGCCGAGTTGTCAAAGTAATTGAATGCATAAGATCTAACACCCATTAGCTTGTTTAAGATCCTAATATACTCTTTGCAACTAGTAACAAAAGAGGGTGCGGCTCACATTCAAGAGATAAATGATAATCATCAAAGCGCATCACTCTATGAAAGGGTTCATCCCAAAACTCATTTAAAGGCAATTGATTCAAGGGATGTAGGGGTTTCACTCCCTCACTTGTGTTTATTCAACCAAGAGTAAGGTAATTAGAGGCTTACTCTTACTAATGGCCCTCTCACACGTGTTACACTCATATGGAGTTGTTCTGAGATCCCTCTCTTTGTTTTTGTGGGGTGGGAACAAAGAAGCAAATGCTAATTCTTGCCCTTGGTGTTTGTAGGAATCATGTTCATCACAACTTACATAATAATTAGACAACCATGGATTACCAAGCAAAATTTGACAAGCACTCCTTCCAAAGCTTCATCCCGAAACTTGCTCATTAACAATGAAAATAGTGCTTGTTTGGAGATGTTTACCTTAATTGCCCAATTGGGACAATGTAGGATAGAAAAGTGGGTTTGAGAGATAATAGGTAGTATAACCTCCAAGGGGGGCTTTGATTTAACTTCTTTCTCTTAGAGATCCAAAATAATATCATTTTCTTACTTACCCTCTTTTTGAACCATGGTAGGCTCTTCTTCTTCTTGAACCTTAATATTCTCTTGAATAAGAATGGGTTCTTATTTTAAGGGATCTTCTTCAAAGAGTTGATGTAGGTTGAATCTCACATCCATATAGGACTTGACCAACTCCAAGTCTTCATTCTAGGCTTTCCTTAAAGAGCTCTCTCCTTCAGAAGGCATTGAAACCAATATTAGGCACAACCTTAGAGTTTTTAGGTAGCTATCATAAAGCTCTCTTCTTCCGAACATCCTTTGGTGTCAAAATTTTCTTCAATTGTTTGAACCCATCTCAAATAAATGGTGGGATCCAAGCTAATACCATTGAAACAAGGAGGTTCTTTGATGGCCTTCTTTACTTATGCCATTTGTTTATTAAAATTCCTCACTTGACCTTGGATTGGAGTTCAAGGATAGCCTTATCCTTTTTGGTATGGGGAAATAAGATATGAAAATGTTTGGGAAAAGAAAATTGAAGAGGGGAGGAATGCCATAAAGGAGGTCACCACGGGGGGGCAAGGCTCATCATGGATGGTGGTGACACCCACAGACAAACTATGATGGTCTTTGGCCGAGATTTTTTGTGAGTTGTTATGAAGGCTGGCTTATAGAGTTTTAGGGTTGTGTTTGGACTATTTTAGGGGTTTTGTGGGCTAATAAGGGTTGATTAAGGTGGATGAATTGAGGAAATTTTGAGAAAGCAAAGTGTGGATTTTTGGGAATAGATTTGAGAAGATAGTGAGGGATTTTTGATTGAATTAATAGAGAATTAGAGATGAAGGTTTTGTGATGCGAAGCAAACCCCAAGGATTGATCTACTCCTCCTAGCAAGGGCCATGAATCAAGTGGGAACAATGTTGAATCTTGGACGTAGGAGTCAAGGACTTGGTTCTCCAAGATCAATGTTGAGTTAGGACCCTTAAAGGAGCCTAATTAAGCATAAGAAAAGTGGTTAGGCAATTAGTAGCCTTAAATGAGAATCTTAGCTACTTTATTCTCCATAACCACGTGTTTAGCTTATTTTCATATTTTGAGCAGAATATCTTCCCTAACTTCTATCTCAGTTTTGAATGAGATAACGGGCTCCCATTTTGGCGACTACTGTGCATGGATGGCCCCGGATGCCTATTTTCCATCAAGCTATGGAGCATCTTCATATCCCAATTATTGACGAAGATATGGGCCTTAAACCGAAGAAGGGTCAGTGCATGTTTGGAATTGCACGGTCTTAATTAGAAAATTTATTGGGCTCGAAAAATAGATGACTTAGGGCCTGTTGGTTTCATTGGTAAATCTCAATTTAGGATTCTTCAACTGATTTCAACAAAAAAATTCCAACTTCAACCCATTTCAACCCATTTCAACCAACTTTAACCTACTTCAACCCACTTCAACCTAATTCAGCCCACTTCTTCCAACTTCAACCCACTTCTACCTATGTTAACAAAAGAATACAACTTCAACCTAATTCTACCGATCTGAACCAATTTTACTCATTTTTCAACCTATATTTTTCAACGAAAAGAATAGGCCCTTAGAGGTTATGATTATTAGAAAGTTGTAGACTCTTCTAGAAGCATGCCTCAGAAAAATCTCCCCCAAATTCATCGATTTGGGGTGGTGGATGATGCCACTAATCTACTACATCAACAGCCAACTTTAGCTCAGCTTATGTTCTTGTGGTCCCCTTCTAATTATATCACTAGCTAGGATTTCATTGATTAACTTCCTTGTAATTCTATTGGTTAGCACATGACTTGGGAAATGAGTACTCTACTATTTATTAGTTTGATCCTTTATAACATTCTGAGATTTGATGAATGAATTGAAAAGCTTGATACTTAGTATCTCCTCAAAAATCTCATATTTCTTTATCTTTCTAGTAGAGTGGTACAATTGAGTCTTCCCTTTAGTTCAACCTTTGGTGCTTTGAATTTAGAAGGTTGAAGGGTATGTTGATTAATCTATGTGGTGGCTTAGCCGTTATCCTAGATATATTCCCTTTGATTTTGTTTGGTTTCATCATTGTGCAAGTTTGAATAAATCAAGAGGTAGAATTTAGTTTTTTTTCCCTCTCTCTCGGGTTGTTCTTGTGGAAGTTTGATCTTCATCATTCACTTGGATCCCTTCATCAAGATTATTGCCTTTATTTGGTCAGAGGTTTTTACACATAGCTTATTTGGTATTAGAGCGAAAAGATCCTTCTTGTTAGGCAAACAATAAAAACTTTCATCTTTGTTTTTGAATTGTTTCTTCTAATTTCTTTACTTATTTTACCTTTAGATCTCCCTCTCTAAATCTCCTCAATTAGTCCACAAAGAACCCTAAAATAGCCTTGTAAATGCCTAAAAATGATATCTCATTTTTAATTGCCCAATGATGAAAATTATACCCAAGCAAAGGAATCCTCAAATTCGATCCCAAAAGGCTAATAGAGCCCAAAAAAAGCCTAAATAAACCAAATTGACAGTGTTCGGTGTTCAGTTGAGATCCATTCTAGGGAGCAGATGATACCTAAGTGCTATTTTGCCTATATCTTGTTCCACACTTATCTAAAAATTATAAAACTGGTTTTATTAGAAATTAGACTCAATAAGATTTCCCAAAAAAAAAGAATTACTAAAAAATGAAGGCCAGACATGAAAGTTATGACTAAAACAAATTAGGCTATCTGCAACCCAATCTAGGAACTGGTCGGGTTCCTACTTGTAAGAACCGAGTCAGTTCCTCTTGCGGGAAACCCAACGGGCTCTCTCTCTCGGAGTCCTTTTCTACCTAAACTGGAGTAATTAACTAGAATTCTAGGTTGATTAGTTTACCGAGACTAATTAGTCAAAATCATTACTGAATTAGTGTACCTATTTAGATTAACCTTAATGGGACTAAGATTAGGTATCCTTTCTCTAAACCAATTTGGACAATCCCCTCTACCACTATAAATAGGGGCCACCCCTACAAGTTAGAGACATGAATCAATTAGCATCAAATTTGCATAACTCAATTGGCATTTAAAAAAAAAAAATTAACATCAGTCAATTGGCATCAATAAATTTCTATCAGCTAGAGAATCAAATCAAATTGGCCTCAAAACACATTAAAAAATCTGAGAGAGGAGAGTGTTAAAATACTCCACATATTGGAGGCATTGAGAAAGAGAGAAGTGGGTCACCCATCGTCACTTTGTTGGGTTCCCATGCAAATCAGGTGGGTCATCCCAAGGGCAAAAACTCTATTTGCCACTGCTTTTCTGCTCTACTTATCTTTGATGATTTTTAATTCTAAATTACCAAAGATATAATCTTTAGGTAGTTCCTCGTCCGTTGTAACTGTTATTCTATTTTGTAGGTTTTTGTCCGACTAAAGTCTTTACCTTTTGCATGATTTAATATCATTTACACTAATATGTTGCATGAATGTATGTTAGTATAATTAAGTCTTAATTTGTAGTATTTATTAAGTAGAGGACATCAGTTATGATGGGCAGTCATGTGACGTATCTCATCACATCACCGTACCATTTCCCCCAAATCTAGAGCCTTGGTTCAAGACCAAGGAGTTAGGATCTTCCCCACACTAGGAAATGCTCGGGAGCCTTTACAAATCCTTTTGAAGAAACATCAATTTATCGCTTCGGTGCCCATTTAGTTTCGCTTATCCCCATTGGTATGATTCGCTCCAAAGGCCATACAGGTCGTAAGTTTATTCCCCAAACCCACTGGCGGTTGTACTAGTTAATGCTTAATACTTTTTCCTTGGCTATTTCATTTGCTACTGCTTCTGCATTGCTGAATTTGGAGGGTAAATTTGGATCTTGACAGCTAAATTTGCCTGGACCAGAATTTGTATATGTGTGTGTACATATATACAGATACATTTGTACATGTGCGTGTGTGTGTGTGTGTATATATATATATATATATATGTAGATGCATATGTATATGCAGATCCGTATATATATATATATATATATACATATATATATAGACACACACACATATATATATTTATATATACATATATGTGTGTGTGTGTCTATATATATATATATGTGTGTGTGTGTGTGTTGAATGATATTGAATTTTAATTTTAACGCTGCAATCTTTCACCTTTGGACAAGGAGTATTTGTTTGATCTGGGAAATTAAAAGTGTTAGTTTGAAGCAAGGTTGGGAGGACCGATCCAATAATCGGACAGGTCAGACCACGACCGGGGTTGGATCAGTTGACCTAATTTTCCGTCAAATCGGGTTAGACCGGCATAATCCGGCGAACCTTCAAACATTTTTTACATATATTTGTTATAATTTTGTTTTTTCAATTTTCACTACATCGTTTTATACAACACGACACAGTACGACATAAACGTCAATTTAAGGCTCAAGTTTTCCACACATTCAGTACATAAACACCAATTGCAAGAATTGATTCGAAAGCAAACATCGTTAGGTACCTTTTTACATCAAGCTACATCTCCACTTTGTCGAGCTAAATGCATTTTCATTCTATTAATACCCCCCTTTTGATTACTTTTTCACAGAAATTGCAGATAAGTAGTTTCTCCCAATCACTACATTGAGCCATCGTAACATACGACCATGCCGGATCAGTTTTTTGGCAAATTGATTGGGGATTAATAGTTGATGAGTTAGGGGTTGGAATGGAAGGGGTTGAACTAGAATTCATGTTTTCCTACAGGTTAATTGATTACATATTTATATGAGTTTTCTTATACACAAGCACAGAGATCACAATTTGCAAATTGCAAGAACAATTTCACATTTCACAACCCAAAGTTCAAACACGAGCCAGCCATTCAAGCAAATAAAGTTAATTAAAATTTCAAGCTTAATCTAAATTAACAATTAGTCAAGTAATCAAATTTACCAATCAACTGAAGCAAGTGAATGTACTCAGTTCTTCCAGCACCCCAGCCTCGGTCTGTGCCACAGCCCAGGCTCGTTCTGGCCACAGCCCAGCCTCGTTCTGGCCACTGTCCAGTGCCCATCCGTGAGCTGCCCAATCCAGTAGTCAGCAATAGTCAGCAACAGTGAGCCTGACTCTTTAGAGAAAGAGAGTTTGGCTGAGAGAATGAGAGTTTGAGAGTTGAGACTTGACAGATGAGAGTGAGAAAGTAGAGAACGAGAAGGAGGGAGACTGGGAAAGTAGGCGGCTCACCTTCAACGCCGATCGGCCGGCAGCCGACGATGAAGAGCGGCTGCCGAGGGATGCTCAAAGGAGAGGAGAGTGAGGTATGGTTGGGTCGCCGGTCGCCAGAAAGAGAGGGAGTCGAGGGCCCAGGGCTGCAAATTAATCAGGGTTGAAAAAATTGATTTTTAAAGAACCTAGGAAAACCCGATCCAACTACGGGTGGGTGAGTTTCACCAAGTCAGGCGACCCAACCGAGTTCGACTGGGTTTTTCCAGTTCGATTAGCCAAACTGTTTAAATTAATCTCCGACTCGTTGCTCCGATCGATTCTTGGTTCAATCGGTCGGACCAGCCGATCCGGACGGGTTTTCTTAACCATGGTTTGAAGGAAGGTAAGAAAAGAGAGGAGAAGCCAATTGTTATTGAGCCTAACTACACAAAATCATTTTCTTCGACTTTTAGTTCCATTGGTTGCCCTTTTGCATTCTTTCCTCATCTTTTGTTCTTATCTTGCATGAAACTGCATAAGCTTAGCTTCCCTCGTTTTTTCATTTAAGATAGCCTTCAATCTAAGCTAGAGAAGTACCTAATTGTTCAATTTGGAAATCTAACAATGTTGTGCTGGACTTTTGTCAAACCATGAACCCATCACTTTCTTTGAACTAATAATTGTTTTAAGTCCTCCTCCTCTCTCATAAACATGGTTAAGAAAACCGAACCGGACCGGCCGGTTCGACCGGTTGGACCGGGAACTAGTTAGTTCAACGAGCCGAAGATCAAGCTAAACCGTTTGGACAATCGAACCGGGAAAAACCGGTCGGACCGGCCGACTCGGTCAAACCGGCTCACCCGCTATTGGACCGGCTTTTTCCAAGTTCATTAAAATCATTTTTTTTCCGGACTAGCCGTCCAGAACCTTTTGCAGCCCAGTCTCCTCGACACTCTCATCTCTCTGGCGATTGAAACCCTAGCCTGCAGCTCTCCTTCCACTCTTCCAGGCTTGCAGCATCGCACCGGTCTCCGTCGTCGCTGCCAGTCGCCGGCCGGTGTATAGTGTGAAGATCTGAAGTCTGAAGATAACACTCTCCCTCATTCTCTACTTTCTCACTCTCAATCTCTCAACTCTCAAACTCTCATTCACTCAAACTCTCATTCTCTCAACTCTCAAAGTCTCTTTCTCTCACTCGCAGGCTCGACTACACTGCTGGATTGGGCGGCTTTCGCGGTTGGGTAGGGGGCAGTGGTGATATAGGATTTTTGGTTGTATCAAAAATCCAATTGGGTTGTGATTAATTTCTGCAGATGAGGTACAAAAGGAGTGGAGAATTTCTGAGAGATTGAATTTCAAGAGAGAGAAAATCAGAGGAAGAGGAGGAGAGAGAGAGAGGAAAGATGAGAGAGAAGGGAATTAATTTAGGCAAAAATTGATGTCTTCCCCCTTTCATTCATTCCCCTTATACACGGTGTCATTGCGCTCAGGATACGTGTCCCTGAATTCCTGCTAACTAACAACTTTCCCAAAATATCCTTGCTATAATCGAAAACAATTATTTGGAAAATAAACTGCAAAAGCAGAGAAAGAAATATGAAAATTAAATTGTATTAAAATTCCCTGTATCAAGTGGACACGGGACTACAGCTGGGCACTAGGGCGCTGGGCAGAACCGAGTTCTTGATCTATTGTGGTTGCTTCAGTTGATTGGTATTCGGTGACTTTAATTGTTTGAGTAATTATTAATTTAGATTAAGCTTGAAATTTCATTTAGCTTTACTTGCTTTAATTGGTTGGTAGTAACTACACTACTGGATTGTGTTTGTGTATTAAATCTGTGAAAAACTTGAGCCTTATATTGATGTTTATGTCGTACTTTATAGTGTTATCAAATGATGTAGTGAAATTTGAAAAAAAAGAAATTATAACAACTATATGTAAAAAAAATTTCCACGTTTACTGGTCGAGCCGGTCTAACCCAGTTTGATGGTAAATCGGGACAACCGGTCCAACCCCGATCCAAACGGTCTGATCGTTTGAACCATCGACCTACTCGACCGACCGATTCGATTATCGGGTCTGTTCTCTCAACATTGCTCAAAAAGCCCTATCCCTCTCACGAAAAACCTTAACATTCATCTATAATAAGGGGCTGTCATTAGCCATAATTACTGGTGATAAACCCAAATCTTCATACTTCTTGAAATTTTATTCTGTTATATGGTATTTACTAAAATTTTTATCTTTTTAAAATAAAATTTCTCTCCAATTTGTGAGAGTTTGGTTGTTTATTTTTCTCACAATTAGTGTGAGTTTAGTTATTCTCACCTCTAGTTTGAGTTAGGTTATTCTCACCGTTATTATGTGTTTGAGTCATTGCCTTTGTACAATTTATTGTTGATTTGGAAATTTACAGTGAGTTTTTTCTCAAGTAGAATTTGAAAATTATTGTATTAGATCTACGTTTTCGATTAAGGAATGACTCAACAATGGAATTTCATATGGTTCTACTATGAAAATCTTCCTTTCAAGTGCAATCTACCACGTCAATTGAACATCTGCTCCATGAGGATATATTATAGCTCGCCCGTATTCGTGAAAGACGCGTTGACATCAAAAAATGCGATTGGTAGGAAGAATACTGCCGTAAATGTAGAGCCATTCGACAGTATATTTATTATTAGTTTTTTAGAGACAATGATTCAATTTGATGTTTTAGATTTACTTTTGTTAGGAGATATTTATTGTATACCATATGACTTTTTATTAATAAATTATTGCTTTTTCTTATAAAAAATGTAATTTTTTAAAGTATTTATTCCAAGTGAAAGGTGCCTTTTGTCAGGGACAACACCACAACCATCCTCATATTATTGGTGAATATTTGATTTTTCCACGCATTTTAATGATGTAAGCCGTATGGGCTTCCATTCACGACGGAATGTCCATCGTACCGTCAGAAACAAAGCAGACAGAGAATGAGCATTTCATTTTACTATTGCAGAAGAAAAACAAGTGAAAAAACTTCAAATGAAAAAGCAACTCGGAGAAGCTACTAGAAACAAGGAAAAGCATCCGCAATAGCCAGTAGCATAAAAGTGAATCATTGATTCAGATTTCTTGCCTAAAATGTGGCGAATTTCACAAAAATCATAGCCAATTGTTTCCTACAACGGCATGTTCACACCAGCTGTTCAACGTACCACAATGAGTGTGCAGTCACAAATTGCCAGCCACAGAAATCTAAGCCTACAAGCTGCTGATGATCCTGATGTCCAAGTTACAACAATCAATCCCCTAACCTTAACAGCACACAATAGCAACTTGAAAATTCCCCAAAACTTGCAGCACAGAACACTAAAAATTGCTATGTTGTCGATTTAATGTAATTCGTAATTCATAGTAACATCTAGTATGTGTTTTGTGGATCAAACCGTCTTCTTCCATCTCGCCTGTAATATGGAGTTTCATCAATGGTCCTCCTCACATACTCAATGAAAGGTTGGGGAGTTCGAGGAGAGTGTTCATCATGAGCAGGGGTGGTGCGCTCAGGAGTCTGGGGAGCTGCAACCCTTGGAGTTGAAGGCATAATAGATGGGGGAGACCGATCTGGTCTGTCAAGGTAACAAATGAAGACGATGACAGTTAGCATCAAGAGGGCAAAACAACCGATGACTGCTGCCCAGAGTGTCATGTCAATTGATGATGCTTTTGTCTCCCCAGGTTCAAAGGTTACATCAATCTCCATTTTCTGACCTGTTGAATCAGACACATGTCCAACCGGAAGGTGAATTGGCACATACTATTGGAGTAGAACACATGAAAGTAGCAAACAGCATTATCCAAGTCTCCCCGTAGATTACAGTGGATAGAATCCTGGAGACTGCAAATAGGCTTACCGGTGGCTGGGAGCGTAAATATGAGTTTGTCCTTGAAAGGCTTTGTCTTGAGTACTTTGACCTTATGAAAAGGCAAAAACTTGACGTAAGAGCAATGAACACACTCAATCCACTCAATAGAATATATAACATAGCGGTTAAGCCTCTTATGCCTCTCAAAGGTGTTGATTGTTGAGGTTGGGACATTTCAACTGAGATCGTATTCATATTTACTTTCAGTTTGTCAAGGTTTGCTAGGAAAACACAATTAATGGCCCTATTTGGCAATCGGCTGTTAGCTGTTTGAATTAGCTATTTGAATCAGCTGTTTCTAGGAAAGGTATTTGGTAAAATTAGCTATTTCTGAGAAGGCTGACTGTTCAAGTTCCATTTATGCCCTTTCTATATATTACTTTTTAGTTGAATATGATTTCCTATTTATTGGCCCTTTTATTTTCTTTTCAAAATGAATTAAATTTATGCCATATCTAAAATTAACTGGATCTTTAGAACCTTATTTTGTATTCAGTATGATGGAAATCCCTCCATGCCCCTTGATTTAAAAGAAGCAAATCAATTAGGTAATTTCATTTTGGTGTTCAAAGGATGAATAAATCATCCTTATTTTGTTTAAGACCTAAAACAGCAGGCCATGGTTTGCTTCTTGCAGCAAACCCAGTTTTGAGAGGTTAATTACTTGAACTTCTTTAAGGTTTAAGTCCAATATTTTGCATTGAGATCGAAGTTCACGAAGCCAGATTTCCAGAAAATCAAGTTTCATCCCATTTGGACTTCATTTACCCTCTCAAATTAGCCAATAAAACCAAGATATACAAACTGCCCTGAAGACAGTTTACATCCAGATTTTACCCGATTTTGGTGATTACATTTCTTAATCTTCCATGAGGTTTAAGTGTCCAATTTTTGCATCCCTGAAAGCTTAAGATCTTAGCTTTCATTTCCAATTGGAATTACCAGATTTGGAGTTCAATTGGTTAGTGAATTTAGCTAATTAGTAAACCTGTGCTGTTTTGGAGTCCAATCTGCACGGTTTGGGAAATCAGACTGATTCAAGGGGCAAATGACGTCCAAATGCTATGATTCAAAAAGAGGGTAATCTAGACATCTTGAGGTTTCCATCCATGTAAGAAACGTAGCAATTAGTCAGCATTTGATGTGTCAAGCATGCGTGACAAGTTGAGGCAGAAACCGGCTGGTTGACACCCGGTTACTTAGCCTAGTAGTTTTCCTCCTTCAAGGGGTTTGCTTAAGGTGTAAGCTTGCCTACTTGGTCAAAATGAGCTGCTTGGTAAGCTGCCACTCAGCCACATAGGAGAGAGACACGTGGGAGCATGAAGAAGAAGACATTTTGCAAGCATGTATTCGGCCACCACCAACACACATGTCAAGCTCGAATTCAGCAGCCTTTTGCTAGATGGCAGCCGTGTATCTTTGCTCTCCAAGGAAGGAAAATGAGTCACAATTATGCCTTAGATATTAAGAAAGGTCTTAGGATAAGTAAACTTGTGTATTAAGCTTGATTGTACCGGTTTTACTTTATTTTAGTTTAAACCTTGTATAAGTGTGCTTAGCTAGACTAATACCTTTCCTCCCTTAGACGGAAAGGTTGTTTCATGACTTTAGTGGCTATATAAGGCCGTGTACTTCTCACTTCATCAATCAGATTTTGAGTTTAAAACTTTGAGAAAAGACTTTGTGTCTTGAGTTCCTCTTAAACACTTAACTTGCTTGTCCTTAATTAGGCCGATTAAGGTGGTGTTCAAGTGAGTCTTAATCATTAATTAGGTGGTGCATCTGTATCCTAATCAAAGATTAAGGGCCCTGAGCTAAGTGATAAGTGGTGCATCTTATCTAATCACAAGGCTTAAAACTATCCAGATTCCATTGAATTCACTTAAAGTTCATGAAGTTAACTTTGGGTTCCTTAAACCAAAGCTTTCCTTTTTCATGTTCTAATCAGTGAACTTCATTCCTCTCTTCTCTTTTTCTTTTCATACTCATTTCAAGCTTCATCAAGGCCAAGAATTCTTGCTTTGATTCAGTTTTGAGTCCAAACACAAAAGCCATCTCAAAACCATGAAAATCACAAACTAGGCGTGCTTAGGCAGCAAGTTAGCACGGTCACCCCGTGCCCTTGAGCATGACCGTGGCTCCCTTGGTTCGTGAGTTTTCCATTTGTTTTGGTTGTGTTCTTGTTGTAAGTTGGCTTGGGTTGTTCCTACCCTTGAAACTTACATCATTTTTAGTATCAGAGCAAGTTCAGATCCTTGCTTGAACCCCACGCTCCCAAATTAAATCCAAACACAAACAGCCTACTTACGTTTCAAATCAATCCACAAAGAACCCTAGACCTCATCCTTCATGCCATCTTCAATGAACTTGGAGAAAGAACTAGCTTTTATTGATATTGGATATGCTTGCTTTGCAATTCCAAAATTTCGTGGCGAAAAGGAAGAGTTCATAGGTTGGTTATCTAAGGTGGAACGAGTTTTTACTTGTTGTATCCTTAATGACCAACAGAAGTTCGAAGTGGTTATTTCAAGATTGAGAGGTTGTGCACTTCAGTGGTGAATAATTACAAGTTTGAGCGAAAAAAGAAAGGAAAAGAGAAGGTGAGAACTTGGAAGAAATTGAGTAGTAAGTTGAAGGGTTCCTTTTACCCATCCACTTACATGCTCATGAAAGAAAGTATCTCCATTAAGCTCACGGGTTCATTTCCTTCCACCCCACAAAAAAAACCAACCCCACAAATGATCTTTCCCCCACAACTTAGGAGGTGTCTCAAGTGCCAAGGGCTTGGACACTTAGCCACGGATTGCCCAAACAACAAGGTCATTACCTTGGAAGAAAGGAAAGCCGTGAGAGAGGAGGAAAATCAGGAGGAAAAGAAGATGCCATTGGTGGAAGAACCGAAGGAGGTCGAATTAGAGGAGGAAAAAGAAGAGGATGAAGAAGATGATCTTGAGGAGATAGAGATTGAGGCAAATAAAGGTGATATGCTCACTTTAAACATCCACCATCCACCTAGAAGCCATGAGCATCTCAGCCTTCCCACCACATTTCATGAACCACCATCATTTTTTCCCACTCCATCCACACTAAAACACTCAACCCAAATTTCTGTCAATCCATTTCGGAAGCATTACTAAAAGCTCCTAATTTTGAGTTAAGAGCATTTGAAGAATTGGTTCGAAGCAAGTCCAAGAAGTCCCCTACGTCCACCATTCAGATCAGCAAGGGGAGAGTAAAGAAAAGAATCTCTAAATTCAAGAGAAACTTGTTTTCACGGCTGATTTTATTTCAGCCAGAACTGAAGTAAGGAGAAAAAGTAATTACTTAATTAGATTTGTGGACAAATCTTTTTCAACAAGGGGAGAATGATGGAAATCCTTCCATGCACCTTGACTTAAAAGAAGCAAATCAATTAGGTAATTTCATTTTGGTGTTTAAAGGATGAATAAATCATCCTTATTTTGTTTAAGACCTAAAACAGCAGGTCATAGTTTGCTTCTTGCAGCAAACCCGATTTTGAGAGGTTAATTACTTAAAATTCTTTAAGGTTTAAGTCCAATATTTTGCATTGAGATTGAAGTTCACGAAGCCAAATTTCCAGAAAATCAAGTTTCATCCCATTTGGACTTCATTTACCCTCTCAAATTAGCCAATAAAACCAAGATATACAAACTGCCCTGAAGACAGTTTACATCTAGATTTTACCCGGTTTTGGTGATTACATTTCTTAATCTTCCATGAGGTTTAAGTGTCCAATTTTTGCATCCCTGAAAAGCTTAAGATCTTAGTTTTCATTTCCAATTGGAATTACCAGATTTGGAGTTCAATTGGTTAGTGAATTTAGCTAATTAGAAAACCTGTGCTGTTTTGGAGTCCAATCTGCACGGTTTGGGAAATCAGACTGATTCAAGGGGCAAATGACGTCCAAATGCTATGATTCAAAATGAAGGGTAGGTTTCCATCCATGTAAGAAACGTAGCAATTAGTCAGCATTTGATGCGTCAAGCATGCATGACAAGTTGAGGCAGAAACTGACTAGTTGACACCCGGTTACTTAGCCTAGTAGTTTTCCTCCTTCAAGGGGCTTGCCTAAGGTGTAAGCTTGCGTACTTGGTCAAAATGAGCTGCTTGGTAAGCTGTCACTCAGCCCCATAGGAGAGAGACACGTGGGAGAATAAAGAAGAAGACGTTTTACAAGCATGTATTCGGCCACCACCAACACATATGTCAAGCTTGAATTCAGCAGCCTTTTGCTAGGTGGCAGCCGTGTATCTTTGCCCTCCAAGGAAGGAAAATGAGTCACAATTATGCCTTAGATATTAAGAAAGGTCTTAGGATAAGTAAACTTGTGTATTAAGCTTGATTGTACCGGTTTTGCTTTATTTTAGTTTAAACCTTGTATAAGTGTGCTTAGCTAGACTAATACCTTTCCTCCCTTAGAGGGAAAGGTTGTTTCATGACTTTAGTGGCTATATAAGGCCGTGTACTTCTCACTTCATCAATCAGATTTTGAGTTTAAAACTTTCATAAAAGACTGTGTCTTGAGTCCTCTTAAACACTTAACTTGCTTATCCTTAATTAGGCCGATTAAGGTGGTGTTCAAGTGAGTCTTAATCATTGATTAGGTGGTGTATCTGTATCCTAATCAAAGATTAAGGACCCTAAGCTAAGTGATTAGTGGTGTATCTTATCTAATCACAAGGCTTAGAACTATCCAGATTCCATTGAATTCACTTAAAGTTCATGAAGTTAGCTTTGAGTTCCTTAAACCAAAGCTCTCCTTTTTCATGTTCTAATCAGTGAACTTCATTCCTCTCTTCTCTTTTTCTTTTCATATTCATTTCAAGCTTAATGAAGGCCAAGAATTCTTGCTTTGATTCAGTTTTGAGCTCAAACACAAAAGCCATCTCAAAACCGTGAAAATCACAAACTAGGCGTGCTTAGGCAGCAAGTTAGCACGGTCACCCTTGGGTTGTTCCTAACCTTGAGACTTACATCACATTATTTATCTTATTTTCTGTTCAATTTATATGTCATCACTACTATGCCCAGGGCTTACAACCTTGTTTTGTTATTCATTTGAGGATTTTTTTTTTTTTTTTGGGTTCTGAATTGAATTTTATATGATTATTTATTTATTTTAATCTTTTCAAGTATCTTTTTTCTTTGTTTTTTACAAATTAAAATTTATATGAATATCACATAATTTGATCATAGTTAGTAGGAACGCTTTCTGGATCGCTTAGTCCGGAACACGGATCGCTACTTATTCGACAAATTTAGTTTAATTTAGGCTCTGGATCGCTTGTTCCCGGAAGGAGGATCACAGGGGCGTGAAGCGATCCCGGTAATCTAAAGCATAAGTACCAAATACTGACATTACATTCAACTATTAAAAAAAAAAAAAAACAAAAGAACTCTTCAATAGAACTAATGGCACAACTTGTAATTTTAATAAAGTTTTGGACAATTTTGTTATTTAAACAAATAGTTGTTTACAAAAAGCTACTCAAGTTAACTTTTTATAAATTGACTTTTTGAGGTAAAACAGCTATCATAAAAAGCTGTTTACCAAACACTAATTTGGCTTTTGTGACTAGGTCAAAATTGCCAAAAAGTCCCAAAAAGCTATTTTCTATTAAAAAACCATTGAAAAAGCCAACAACCAAACACCCCAATATTATTAGGAAAATTTGGCCGTTATTTCAAGTCGGACCACTTCAGTTTATGTCAAAAGCGGGTTGCAATCATCTTGGATCTGATTTTAGGGTGTCTTCGTTTGGGTAATAAGGTCTGTGTCACTTTTGCCTGGTCCCATGTAACAAATTCAGGCTCTCACTCTTCACAACTACCATCATGGTCATCTTATAACATGGCATCTCTCTCCAATGCGCACTTAAATATAAACATTTTACAGACTTCAACTCCCAAATAGTTTCGTATAAAAACCAAATCATATAGATATTGTTACCTCATATTGTGCTCGCCCACCAATGCCAGAACCTTCTTTAAGCAAATTCCTAACCATCATCAAATCTCGGTTCAACCAGTGGGTGCCAACATCTACATTAAGAAATACACAGCCCAAAAGAACATGAATGATGCAGGGCGAAATGTAATCCTCAGTCAGCAAATCAACCTTGCAAATTAATCAATGGCAAAAAGGAACAAAAAAATTGTTATGAAAATATCTTACCCTATCAACACAGTTCCCATAATACGAAAACCATGCACAGAGCTAAGTCAGACCAGGGAGCCTTTATGGCTTCCTGCCTTCTCTTTCTTTAAGGACAGAAAGCAGAGAAGAATTGGAATTTTCATTTTACAAAAGATTCTCATGATGAAGATCTCAAGAAGATTACTGATGTAGGACGCTCTAAGAGCAATTCCTACAAAGGGAATAATTGATGTACGACACTCTAAAAGTAATTTCCACACAGAAAATTCACACAAGAATTCTCAAATACTGAATAATTCAATTCATTCAAGTGTGTCTCCTAATACATAACAAAAGAGTTTAAATAAATAAGAAACCTAAAACATTAAGAAAACAAAATAGATACCTAATTTAACAGATATTATTCATTTGCTATAGAGGATAAACGAAAAGAAAATATTCCTAAACGATAACCTATGAAGATAATTTATTACAAAATAACTTCATATATGCCAATATTAAGTTAGACCCATATCTTCTTCATTCTCCTTTATCCTTATCCTACATCACTCTCCCTACCCTGCGTCACTCTCCCATGGTTGGAAAAAACTTATCATCGAGTTTTGTACAGAGATGGAAAGAAGAAATCCAAGCAAAGAAACAACTGCACTTCACTCCACAAATAGAAAAACTGTAGGGCTTTCAACTTCTCCAAGCAAAGTAGCAACGCAATCAGCGGATATAGCTTCTTGCCAACTAGAAGTTCATCAGGGATAAATAAATCAACATGCTCATTTTCAAGTCTTGACATCAAATGTAGAGTATTGTCCATGAAAACATGATTAAGGATTATAAATTCAGCATGTATACTGATTGATTGGCCCATCTCGAATTTTCTTTGCATGTGGTCAGATTTTTGAATGTCTAATAAATATTCATAGGGGATAATGGAAGAGTTGTTTGCTATCATCTTTGACTGTTCATTCACATGTATTGGTGGTTGGATATCCTCTTCTTTGTGCACTTCATTTGCATATGACTGGTAGTCCCCAACTTGAACTTTTTGATTCATACATCAAGGAGGTTGATGTTAACATTATTTGATTTGATATATGGAAGTTGACAATCCTCTATTACTTGTACATCTGCTTCCATATTCTCATCTTCTAGAGTCCCCTCTTTCTTGTCCGCAATGAGAAATTCCCTATCATATGTATCATAATAGCTTGGATCTGTCTCATGCAAATGCAAATAAGAAGTTGATTCTTTCCTGAAAGATCTTAGAGATAAAACCCTACAATTTTAATGAGAAACTTCGAAGGAATCAAATGAGCGCTAGAAAGTTCATAATCCGACATATATTGAGGAATATAGGGCTTATAACCACAAATGACTTTACTAGCAAAGTAAAGATCCAACTCACAACAACAGTCATAAATCTGACGATATTGAAGTTTGCAAAAAACATAGACAGCATCCCTATGAGAGTAGAAATTCACTCGAGCATGAAAATCACCCCCCGTCTAAAATCTAGCAATCTTTTCTACATCTCCATAAGGAGAGAAAACTTCATACAGAACATTTGTCATAACTAGAAGTGCTTTATCATGAATAATCACAAACAAGGCCCGATGATGTTTTTCACACTGAACCACGGTTGCCACAGTAGCAACAAGGGTCTTCGCACAGCTGTAGTAGCGAACAACAACCACAGACAGCAGCTTGAGCCACTGTGGATGAATTCCGACAATAGGAGGGACGGCGGTGGCGGGACAGCACGGACAAGCAGGGTATCGGGCCTCTCTGCCACGGCACAAAAGCCTCAATTGATTTGGGTTTGTGGTCGAAATTCAGTGGGTAATGCAGGAATGAAATCAATTTTAGGCAATCAAGGGTGAATTTGAGGTCTAAGGTTTCGAATTAGGGTTAGGGTGTTGCGAGTGGATGAATAATCAAGCGAACAAATTCTGATGCAACTCAAGCCAATTGATTGAGGGGTTTGGGGCGAAATTCAATGGGAAATCGAGGAATGAAGTCAATTTTGAGAATGTCAGATGGATTGAGGGTGAATTGAGGGCTAGAGTTCGAAAGTTTAGAGCAATTTGCAAATTAGGGTTTGTGAATTGAGGCTTTTCGGTCTCCGATGAGCAGCAACCGGTGGTGCAGTGGTGGTGGACCGAAGGTGTCAACCGAGGGTAGGTGGTGGGTGATGGTGGGCAACGGTCCTGGTAGTGTAATTGATAGTAGGATGTTTCACGACTAGGGTTTCGGTTTTGGAACTTAGGTTCCGACAGGCATCTGGGGGCGGTGGTTGCGTGGTGGCGGTCGACCAGGGGGCCGAACGTTTGGTGGTGATAGGCGCTGGTGGTCGACCGACCTTAGGTGGCGAGGTTGAAGACAAGCAACCACAGTTAGGTTTTTGGGTTTGGCTGGTTTTTTTCTGTTCTTTCCCTTTTTTTGAACGGAGATGGAAAAAATGGAAAAAGGAAACTCAAAAGGAAATTGCAAAGTTGATACCAAAATTGATGTAAGACGCTCTAAGAGCAATTCCTGTAATGGGAAATAATTGATGTAAGATGCTCTAAAAGTAATACCCACACAGAGAAAATTCACACAAGAATTCTCAAATACTCAATAATTTAATTCATTCAAGTGTGTTTCCTAATACATAACAAAAGAATTTAAATAGCGAAAAAACCTAAAACATTAAGGAAACAAATAAATACCTAATCCAAGAGATATTATTTACTAGCTAAAGAGGATAAACGAAAAAATAATATTCCTAAGGGATAACCTATGATAATTTATTATAAATTTCATATATGTCAATATTAAGATATACCCATATCTTAATTCTCCTTTATCCTTATCCTGCATCACTTCCTATTCTCATAAATGTGTGAGATCCGTGTCACTTTTGACATACTTAAGAGAAGGATATGGTCATAGGATTTTGCCTTTGGCTTTTTTTTTCTAGGCCCGCTTCGGGGGCGCGCTTGGGGGGGGGGGTGTTGCAGGTTAAGTTGGTCTTGCAAGTCATTCCAAAGTCATTTGCTCAGAATCCACATTTTTGAGCTCACATTGAGAGGCCACCGCCAGCTAGCATTCTTGTAGCACATGGAATCAACGTATTTAGAGTTTATCTTGGACATTCTCTCGCACTTATGCATGGAAAAGAATATCAAAATTTCACATTGAGAGCTCACATTCTCTTGCACTTATGCATGAAATGAAATGCTTATGACTTTCATTTCACTGAGAACTGCAGGTGATAAATAAAAGGTTTTTCTTGACAGATGTACACCATGACTTGCATAACTTTTTTGTGTTAATGTTTTTGTCTTTGTTTTGAAGGATTCCAGGACCTCTACCGTGATATTTCTTTCTTGATCCCAAACCATCTACTACAATATTTTTCTCTTTTAAAAATAGTTAATGAGGAAGTTTCTGTAATACACATAGAATGGCAAACCGAATTCAACACTATTTCTACTTTCATTTAATGTCTCATTGAAAATTATGCCAAACATTTGTGATTAGTCCTCCAATAAACTATGAGATGACCTTAAGAACATTAGGTTAGACTAGTCTTTTCTTCCATGCCACTGCCCTTTAGCTATGAAAGTCTCCCTCAACTGCCCCCATTTGGCAATAATATCCACAATAGATTCATTTTGAATGCTCATGTTCACAAAGCATGTAATGCAGCTCGCTTTCTTGGATTACTACAAGGTCTGTATGACACTTGACACCAATGAGGAAAGCATATTATCTTCTGTCTTTCATAGTTCAGGTTTAGACAAAGAATGGCTAATTCTCCTCTCCACCAGCTTGCAAAGATATCCTCAGAATCTCTCATAGGTCAATAATTAGCATATGAAGACCATTTACTGATATACTATCCATCCAACTCAGTTTCCACATAGGTGGTCCATATCATTGGAAGTTGATACTTGCACAAGAGCTTTTGGGACTTCATAAGAACATTAGGGAAATTCAAAGTTGTAGGGATTGGGCAATAAAATAATGATTTGAGCAATAAAATTATCAAAAGTTGATTATGAGCAAGCTTGGAGGTGAATTGACTTTCAGAGGCAAATGAAAGATATACGTGCATTAGGTGATGACATCAATGTGGGTGTGCTGGACAGTAATGCAATAGAGGTGTAGTGCAATCAACTATGCAATGCAATTAACTATGCAATGTAATATAAACTTGGTTTAAATTTTACTGTATTGTTAATTTTGTATGCCAACATAAATATGCCATGTATGTGTGTGTGAGAGAGCGAGAAATTGGTTGCAACTTAGTATAAGGCGGAGTTGTCTAGTAAGGGTGGTGATAGACAGCGAGAAGGCCAAGGGAGATGGAAACTGACGCAGAGGGAAGCTTATAATAGAGACAAACATTGCAAATGGGCCGATGGGCCAAATTTTACCTGGAAATGAATTGAATTTTGATCACAAAAGATGATGCAATCGCAATTGCTCAATAAAGATCCTAATAACTGTAATCGCATAGATTAAGGTAAACATGATTACAATTACTTTTGATCACACTACTAAATAGCAATCAAACATGCGAAAATAATCTCCAATGGTTTCGCTGCCTTGATTACCCGAAATCAAACAAGCAATAAGGGAATTACCTGCATTTCCCACTATCGTGATGATGCTTGCGTTGGAGTCTGGTGTCAGATTCAACTGCAAAGAATCCTGAGAAAGAGGATTGTCAGCCAGGTGTTTGGGTTAAGCATTTATTGTAAAGCCACAAACAAATAGCAGAACAAAAGTGCCACATTAATTCAACTAAACAGAATGCTAGTCATCTTTACGACAATAACTCGATCATTCTCTCTTTTTCTCCCTTAGTACACAGTGACACACAGGCCAATCCAGAATAAAGCATCAGATTACCTTGTCCATATCCAAAATGGAAAAACCTCCAATGAAGAGTGCAGATGCAGAACCTGACACATCCCTGGTTTCTCTTAGTGCAGCATGAATGGAAATAGATATGTCTTTTCTTCTGTCCGTTGACTTGGACACAGAATGAGCTAAATGCTCAGGGGAGTAAGGGAAGAAAAGGCAATAGGAATCACCAGTATCAAGATCCGTCCATGGTTTGGCATGACTGCAAGTATTTTAGCAGCCTTAAGTTAAATGAGAGATGGTTGTGAGACTTAAAATTGAAAGAATGTGTACGTCGATACAGAGGGGGAAAGGGGTAAGGCAGGTTGGAGAGTATCAAAAAGAAGAGGAACATACCCAACAAAAGAGGGGTCCACCTTGCAGTCATAAGGAATTTCGACATTCCTTCTGGGAGCTTCTAATTCATTGGTACTGCAAGATCACACAGTTCCCAAGTATAAACATTAGCTGAGAGGTACTTGGACATTGGACAATAGCACCAAGACAATTATACTAATAAAAAGGATGTTTGCCTCATGACTTACAAATCCTAGCTTTGAACTTTTCAAAATAGCAAAGAAAACATTCATCATCCTGGTGTCAAATAACATGCAAAAGGAAAGGTCCCATTCCTCTAAGATGAAAATTGTAAGTTTTATTGCCACAACACAGTACGTTTGCATGATTTAAGAAAGCCAGCTGTCATAATCAAGGACCAACCTATGTTACAACATGAAATTAAAACAATTGTTCAAGCACTAGAAGCAGGGAGGGGGCGTGTCGTGTTGTTTTTATGCAACAATGAAAAGCCTATTTTAATTTCATCAAACAAGCATCTTCCAAACTCGCCGAAGTGTTAGATGCCCCCTCACCACTGAAGTCTCAGCCCTTGGTTTTACAGCACGTTGCAAATCAAATCTCTTTTTCATTTTTCAAATTCTTCTTTGTTTCTTTTTTTTCTTTTTTGGGGGGGGGGGGTTCCACTTGTGTCAACATGCCATCCTACGTCCCATGCCATGGATGACAACCGCTAAACCAAATTTTCCTTTCTTAAACATTAAGACATCGTTAGGACCTTGGAAAATTTGGTGGAAAGAAAAAAATTGGGAAAGTTACTTTTTTTCTTATATTTGGTTTAGAGAAAACCATAAAGAAAAAAATATGGAGGAAAGTTAGGTGGAAAAATTGTTAGAAACAAGTGATAAAATTTTCCTCATAAAATTATGAGGAGAGCTTGAGGAAAATTCCCAACCTTCTCCAACCTTGCATTGTTTAGATAACATCCACATAATTCAAGTAGTTCATCAACATTCAAATTTCCTCAATCCAAACAAGAGAAAAAACTCATTTTCTCCATAACTTTTTTCCTTCATATTTTTTTCCTTCAACTTTTCTTTCCATCAAATTTTCTAAGGACCAAATGGAGTTTAAAAGAATAATTAATGTTGGAATCAATCTAATAAGTTGACCCAATAGCTAGATTCCATATTCAAGTTTTCATAGCCTTTGGTGGATAGATAATAACTTTCTGTAATTCAAATACAGTTTCCATCAAATTACATGCCATTCTACACAGCTAGCATGGATTCAAAAGGTGGCCGAGAGGCAACGGAACGGCAGCATGGCCGAACAGCGTCTTCGCCGCAATATGGAACGCAATTTCCACATAAGAATGATTTTTTCATATCGGGACCGAAGCGTTATTTTGAATCCTTGACGGCTAGACAATCTTATGTTACAATTCTATAAGGTCGTTTCATCCTATTTAGCATCCTTCATGGCTATCCCATGCGCAGGGTGCTCACGGTTCAGGTACTCGAACCAGAATAGATTTTGGCCTAAGTACCCGAAACATCGGGTCGGAAAAACCATGAACAAATACTAAACCAAAATTTCGAGGCACATGAAAATTTCGGTTCACATCAAATATCCAGTAACCCAATTTCCTTTTCATTTTCTTTTTTTTTTTTAATTTTCACTTTCTTGAGTCTTATGTATTGTACATTAGAAAGTTGAAAGAAGAAAATTCCTTCAACTTGATTAAAATACGTTGATTTCAAATGAAAAATGAAATGTGTTTATGTTAGATATGGAC
The DNA here is from genome assembly GCA_029747015.1 of Carnegiea gigantea. NCBI lineage: Eukaryota > Viridiplantae > Streptophyta > Magnoliopsida > Caryophyllales > Cactaceae > Carnegiea > Carnegiea gigantea. The sequence continues at coordinate 154,714 of JAKOGI010000829.1, read as the reverse complement.
TTCTCACTGTAACTCAAAGAAAGGTGAAATGAAAATGTAAACAATGCATGCACTAAAGGCAAGAAAGCTGCTGACCCAAAAAGTTGAGACTATTGCCTTTGTTTATTATTGGTCCCCCGAAACCATTTTTTTTAACAAATGCTTTTCAAAAAGCAATATGCAAGACTAGTGAATATACCATAATGTCAGATGTGTTTCAGTGAGAGAGGCAGAGAGCACAAAATAAAATGAAAGCAATTAAACGTAACTGAAGGGGCTGTGGCTAAAAAAGTCTTATTAAAAACAAAAAATGTTTTCAAAAATCTTCCCACTTCCATCCATCTGATGCTCTTTTGGGCCGGGGGGGGGATTGAAATTGTTCTTCTCAGGCACCCAAAACCACAAAAATCAAGGAACACACCAGAGCCAATAACCAAAGAATATTACCCAAGCCAAGCCGAAAAACTTTAATATTTTTGGTTCGGGCACCTGAAAAATCGGGTCGATTGCAGGTTTGTGATTCGGGTTTTTGGGTTTGGTTAGTTTTGAACAGCCCTAGGTATGAGCTAATAATACAAGAGTAACAAGACTTCTACCCAGCTTTTAGTAATCCTTATATGATTCTTTCATTAGTCACCTATGAATTCTTTTATGGGGTGTGTTAGTGAAACTCTTGTTTTTAGGGTTATTTTCTTGATCCTGCCTATGGTGCATGTAGGTCCAGGACTCCAGACTTGTTCCAAGAATAAGGGAACTCTGATTACTGTCAAAGACACACACACACACACACACACACACAGAGGAGGGAGGGAGAGAGAGCAGATAAATTGTCTTGTACTTTAATCACAGGAGAATTAAGGGGTCACAAGAAAACCCTTTTCCTCGTGCTTAGCTTTGCCTACTTTTGGAGACAAGAAGCTTATAGAAGAGCATGTAAAGTTTTCGTTGTGCATGTCTTAGTTTACACCATCTAAACCAGCCTTACTCCATGTTTTCTGGTCACGGAGGGCTGCCAAGGTGATCTTGTGATTGACACATGACATATGACACATACTATCTCGGTTAGCTTTCTATAATCTAACCCTAAAAGGGGGATTTGGGGTGGGGGGGGGGGATGGGGGTGATTAAAGTTTTATGACTATCAACAACTTCTGCAAGAGAAAAGCCTAAGGGTAATGCAGGAACTGGATTTTCTCTTGAAATTTTCAATGAGGCAAGTACTCCAAATTCCAAAATTTTCATACAAACCTACACCTGCTTGATGCCACATTATGATTGAAATATAGATTTTATTATTGATTGTATTTTCTCTCATTGGTCACTTGCCCTCATGCATGCTTTCTGAACCAAGATTTGAATAGCCTCACTGTTCAAATTTCATATGAACCCACACTAGCCTGACGTCATACTAAGACCACCTATGTGAGATTATTATATTATCTCTTCTTATAGATCTCTCCTCTTTTAGCCCTGATTCTTTCCCTTTTTAGTCTTTCTCCCATTTCTTCTTTATAGTTGCACACCTTCATTTCTCTCCCTAAACTCCTAGTTTTCCCTTCCTAATCTAATCCGCAATCACTACACATTATTCCTACAACAAGGATCAGGGTTGGAGTTTGATATCAAAGGAGAAAGCTTCTTTGTCGGATAGTGCTCTAAAGAAGGATGAGATTAAATAATTAAAAGGGCTCTTTTTTGGCTGTAAGGGATAGGCACCATTGCTCAACAACTTTGGTTTTCTTTCAGAGGTGTTAGCCAAAAAAATGTTCATTCTAGTTTCACCAGTCCTCTCCAAAGCGAAGAGATGCTCTAGTATGGTTAATCAGACCATTTAGTTTCATTTCGGTGTCTGTAAAACAAAAACTAGGGTTCTGTTGAAATTACATTGTTGAGTCCAAGGCAAAGGTACGTCTCACACGTCCAGAGCTTTGCATTAAGAGAGATCCTATATGTCGCTCACAAATTGAGAAATTTGTGGACAATGTAATGAAGATGAGAAGCAAAGAAAGGCCAACAGCAAGAATATAAGAAATTTGTGTTACATTTTGATATTTTTCATTTCATTTGTTTTCATACTTTGTTTGGTAGGCTATTTGACTAGAGCCAAAATATAGTTAATTAGTATCATCTTAAATTCGGATTGCTATTAAATGGGTTTTCTATTGTTCGCTTTGTAGGTGTTTAGAGTCTCGTAAGAAAACCTATACTGATCCTAAACAGAATATAAAAACAAGA
>JAKOGI010000829.1:0-142500 GCA_029747015.1 Carnegiea gigantea | reverse complement strand
AGCCTAATCGAAAGGCCGGGTAAAAACAGTTTGACTATCCTGAAACAACCCCCCCCCCCCCCCCCAAAAAAAAGAACAAAAACCCCAGGAGGGGTCAAACGACAGGAGTCCAAGCCATTGGTTCGGTTTGGATTATATTTGCTTACAAATGTATTTTGTTTTTACCATATTATAGTAAAGTAGCAGTCAATTGATCCATTTCCAATCAGGGGCATCAGCGAAATAGCCTATTAGCCAATCATGACTCAAGGGAGCATTGTTCCATACATGTGACCATCGCATACCTTGCCATCAACAAGAGCCGCAATGGTATGTACTGGTAAGGTATGCTCTGCGTCTTTTAGTGAGATATGCGCACAAATATTCATATGCACCAGACATCCATGAACTAAGAATTTGTTACTGATGAATACCATAGTCAGAAAGCGCACCTTCCATACAGAGCCTTAATAAAGTCAACATCCTCCTGATCTCCATAACCACTCTGGGTGGGAAGTAGCCGCTCATGGTCATCACTATTCACATGGTCAGTTGATTGGAAACTCAAAACCTAGTACCCATACAGCACAGGCAGTGACATAAATGAAGAGCATCAGTTTGACTGTTACATAAACATAGCAATGTATAATTCCTGCAAAAGCTAGTAATCTCACCTGCTCATTCTCTATACTCCATTTGTAATTCTTGCAGAGCTCATAAAATGAGAACAAGTCACCCTATAGAACACAAGGTGCAATTAAGACATGGAAAGAGAAGGCAAAACACATCAGACACGCATCTTAACTTTTTCTTGCCTCGATCAATAGAGGAAATATATGCATCTGACGTCCGACAGCCAGTTGCTCACTCTGTACGTTCAGCATAGCGGATGATGGAACCCCTACTTGAACTTTCCCATGTGCTTGACAGAGGACTGTTCCTCCACTCCCATGGAAGGCAGCTACTATGGTCTGTCAGGAACAAATACAAGCATCAATTTAACATGCAGAAGGAAACAGAGGACAGGAAGCAATAACAATTGCATCATTGATAGGTACTAACTCATGCACAAAGAATACAGAAACGACAATGGAGAAGAAGGTGCAAGGGTCCCCAGCGACGAAGCTAGAAAATATTGGACTCAGTACAGCACTAAAAGCAGTGCTCCATAGCATGATCGACGTCATAAAATCACTTTCTGCTTGATCAAAGGCATCAAGAACCTTTTTTTAAATTTTTGGCAGTCCACTACAAGGCTGTTTGCTGTTTTCCAACTTCAGTTTATAATGTGATAGCAATTGCACACTTTGATACCACATCAATAGCAAGGGACATCCTCCAATACCAAGTTCATCCATACTGGGGAAATAGAATGAAACATAGAGATAGAAGAGGTAGAGAAAGACGAGAGACAGAGTGAGAGAGGGGCACAAAAAGAAGAGAGACGAGGTATACCATATATCAAGTAACATGTGAATTCAACAATCAATTATCAATCATCAGTTATCAATTATCAGACATCAATTCGTAATTATATCCAATGTGAAGACATCAATTTGTCAAAAATCTAAACACGTACAAAAGCAAGAGGAAAATACCAAAAACTATACAAACAGTATAGGAAACTAAGTCTGATTAAAACACTCCTAAACAATCATTATTTAGAACTGGAGCATATATTACATCTACAAATCAAAAAATATAGAAAAAAAAAAATATCTTGAAAACAGAAGTTCCCCTTTTCCAAACATGAGAATACTTACTAAATTCCTTATCACAGGATTTCTTCCTTTTTGGGAGGGGGGGTGTTGATTTTAAGTAATTGACCTTAATTAAATATCTCACCAAATTATCATCTAATTTTTATTTGAAGTGAAATGATGGGAGAACCAACAATTTCCATCACAATCTATAAGCGAGAACATAGGAGTGCAACAGGATACTTGTATGGTATTGTATAGGATTAGAAAAGGAATGAGTTCTTTATTTGTTTAACAGAACAAGAACATATAACAAAGGCAAACTCTTCCCACTACCAATGTTGTTAGACAAGCCTATGCAGAAGGTCTCTTTGATTACACTCTATACCATGCCTTGTCTCAAGCAAAAATTCTTATCTGCTTGAGACAAGTTAGAGACTAAAGAAGGGTTTCAGAACCAATCTAGTGCAAGTCCCCAAGCAACAAGCTTCATAGTGACTGAATAAGAAAGATAGCAGGTCTCAAGTGCAGAAAAAATGGAGAAAAGCAATCAGAGATGCTCCCAGACATGCATTCTTTAATCACTTCTAATAGCAATTGAACTTCATTGACAATTGGTTATTGGTGTATGCTTGGAGAAAAGTTTTTCTGTTGAAACTTGAAAGCATTGCTATGGAGATGGCAGCCACCAAGCAGGTCAAACATTTTTGGAACTCATGACAGCAACGAAGGCCTACACGTCATCCTGATTGAAATTGGAAAATATAAAGGAGACTTGAGGATGACCCATTTTAGAGGTCCAGAGTCCAGACAGCATATAAGCAAAAAGCAGCTGAATGGAATGGGAAAAAAGGGAGCAGCAAAATAGCAGTCAGAGAAAGAAGCATACATGTCAAACCGTCACACTTGCATTCAAGTTTCTAAACAAGCAGCCAAAAAGAAATTACGAAGGAATCAGTTTGCCTCTAGTGTTACAGTGAAATAATCTTACAGCATTCCCTGGTGACATTGCAGACACATGCCCTGAAGATTCTTGAACAGACACAACACTATCATTCATACTTGCATACTGGACAGCCACACCAATAGTTGGTCCTCCTCTTACAGTGATCTGAGGAAGAAGTTAGAATCTTGAGAAAAAGAATCTAAGCAAGTCAATCATTGTTCAAAATATGGAGAGTATCTCCAAGGCAGCAAAGCCATTTCCATGACATTGGTTAGCACTGCTGCACAAAGCTGCTCCAGAAATTGGTCATGCCTTACATGCCTTCTTCACAAACACCATTTATTCAAATCAACCAATATACAAATATGCAATTACTATATCTCCACTATTCTCCAGCAGATAAATTAACAAGGAACAAAGTTCTGAAAATATCTTGCTCTTACCACAAAAGACGCACCAGGAACCAGGAAAATATCATGAGGATGCACCACAGGAGGAGTGTAAACTTGCACCTTGACAGTTTGACTATATATTTCCTGGCCAGATTGTTGTCTAGCAGTAACCTTCATTACAAGATTAAACATAACATTCTTAGGTCTAATAAAACATCAGAAGAGTAGTCACCTCAAAAACAACTTCCATTAACCACGAAAGGGCTGATCTGTTAGGATTTGGCCACCTTCCATCAAAGAGGTGATGGAAGGTGGCCGCTGTAACCTCACCAGAAGCATTTGGGAGAAAGAGGTTCCACTTATTCCCCCTTTTCCAACCCTCATTCACCACAGCATCCGATGAGTGATTGGGCCCCAAATCAGACCCTCTGAACCCCCACAGAACCTAAGATTCAATATATGAGAACTTACATGTAGAGTGGTTATCCCTGCACGCTTGCCATATATTGCAAAGCTCACTGCACTGATATAGTCATCGCCTGTTTTTAACCCATTATCGCCATCTACTAGTTCAGCTATGTCATCCTCAATGTGCACACGAAGGTTCATGTAAGCATACTGCCAAAACAAAAGATGTCGTCATTAAAAAAAGGTTAGACTTTAAAGGCCTGAAGACCTGCTCACAACAAAACATACTCCGCTTGAATTAAAACAGAGGTAAGCAATCCAAACACTATAACATGCTTTTAATCGCTTCTCAATTCGTCCATAATGTCAATCTATGTTATTGAACAAAAGATCTTAAAAGGCATTTCCCAGATGCGGAGGTACAATACTTTTTTGGCTATGGGTATATTCCGTGATGACATGTCAAGGAACCTGGTACACTAAACGTATTTAATTTATTTATTTCCATGAACTCGTGATAGATCCTCACTAAATGATATGCGACTATACAAAAAGTAGCTTCTCACAAAAATAAAAAAACAGACAATATTCAATGATTTCGATCTGATACCATAATTCTACAATTTTCAACTTCGCATTACACGCAGTTTAATAAAAATAATCCAAATATTGATCCACTGCAAACAATAATCTGAACTCAGGAAACAACGGCCATTGAGTTCTCTACTATGGCTCTTGCATGCCATGCACCTACTCTTAGCATTCAGTAGAAGAGGTGGTAGACCCTCCAAGTTAGTTGAGCCAAGAGAATAATCATTGGAGATGCTCGTAACAAGAGTAACCAAGATGCTAATAATTACACTTCACAATTTTGTACATTCCCACTATCGTAAGCTATAATCAAGGGCTATTGTCCTGCACAAAAGACGATGCCTTTTGATTACTTCATGTCTTCAGTGCTTGACGTACCACTATCTCCATTTTTTTTTTTTTCAAGCATCCTCGTTACCCTCAAAGAGTTTTTAACTTTCTGAAAATTATTTCCAAAAAAAGGTGGGTCTCTCAAAGACAATCTACCTGCTTCCACGAATAAAGCAACCTACATTTAAATCTCCCTGCACCCTACTTAGTAGGATCCCATTAGGTGGTGGTTGTATTTGCATCAAATTTTCCCTTTCTAACAGCAATCTGAGACTCATTCGCCCGTCTGAAAAATTTTCTGCAAGGGACCCCATCAACCCAACGACACCTTGAAGACTCTGATTGCAACTTGCCAACTTAAGGATTTGCAACAATCCTTAATGCCCCCAACCTGGCCACTCATCGATGATTGTACAAGCAAGCCTGAGGCAAAAACATCCTAGTCCACATGCCCCCACAAAGTGGAGCAAGTCTCACAAGACATGATTGGTTAATCGGCAGAAGAAGTATAAACAGAGTTTTTATAGACATGCAGTCAATATATTGAGCTCCAAACATGAACAAACACAAAATTATTCCAAAGAGGCCAATACTACAGCTATTTGTTCTGTAATGGGGGGCTACATCTTCAAGATTTACTATAGATTATCAGACTTGATATATTCTTCTACATCTCGTCTTGTTTCCAGACAAGGACTAAAATCAGAAACTAAAATTTTCATAAAGAAGCTAAAGAGAAACATCAAACCTGAGAAGATTCAAATGTATTTCCATCAACAGCACCAGCTAGCAAATCAACACTATTTATACTTCCCTCCTGCATGCACCAGCAAAGAAGTCAATTTTTTTAAGGGCCGGAGGGGAGGAAGGGAGATGGATAAAGAAAATGTGAATATTTAGATGATAGCGAATCTAAAAAGAGTCGATGCCAACCACACAACCTCCTAAATAGCTAATTATAGCCAAAAAGAGACTATCAACAAAATGTACAATACCATATGAAGAGGAAGGAATAAAGCTCCTCCGCCTAAACAAATAAGGTCATGAGACACTTATCCTGGATGCACCAGGATAGGATGTCATATATGCCGAATAGAAGTTATAATCATCAAGTCATCCAGGATAGGATGTCATATATGCCGAATAGAAGTTATAATCATCAAGTTAAAACATACCATAAGGGTTATCTCTTCTCCTGACAAAATCTTGATCCAATCCGCATCTGCAACTTCAACCTAAGATGAAGTTTACCAATATTTACATGAGAGTAATAAAAGCTCACGCATGGACAAAGCAAGTGATCATCACCAGAATCTAATAAGCATGCAGAAGCCGAAGACTATTGAAGCAAGTGAGTATAGTAACAAGCAAGCACCTGACCCCAGGGAGCATTAAGCTCCATAAGGTGTTTAGCCCTATGATACTCGAAACTTTTCAATTCATCCTACTGCATCAATATAAAACATAAAACATTCAGACATTGGTATTAGATCTAGGACAATCATCAAACTAGTCTAAAAACATAATAAATTCCTTGAAGGCAACCATGTCCAACACTGAGAGATGTATCCATATTGGACAATTGAGCCCATGCCTGAGTATCATAGATTCATTAGCCCACTGAAATCACGAAGATCAGCACAGGCTGACAAATCATGTTCAAACAGCGACATGCCAAAGATAAAATAGCCTTCTTAAAAAGAACTCCAAAAACAAAAAAAATCAAGTATCACCAATTGTAACAAATCCATACTACAAGTCTATTCTCAGTTATAGACTATAAAAAGTCAACAAGATTTCATTACTGAAGTATTTGTCTTCAATTCTGCCGATTGGCATTGCAGGTCAAAGGTTATCTAACAACTCTTCCACCTAGAAGACCATTGCTCGGATAGTCAATCAATCCAAGGTAAACACTTACAAAAAAAATTACAGAGGCACCCTAACTTTTGCTGTAACTATTTTAAGGACCTTCACTTTTCAGAACTAATTCCACATCATATTCACTTTTGATGAAACTATTTTACAGGCCTAACAAGACATTTTTACCCCTATTGAAAAGAAAAATAATTAAGAAAACCTATGTTTCAGACAAGCACAATATAAAATATGAAAAATAAGAAAAAAATAAGTTAAGTGGCATAATAATTTAAATATTCAATGATTCAGAAAATGTTATACATAACATGAGATGCTCAAAAACATTATAATTACCGAATAATGTAGAAAATTTTATATACTGCAAAAAATAATTTAAAAATAACGTGAAAATATCAGTAAGATATCAACTACCCACCTGGGCCACCCCTCCACATACCCCACCCCCACCACCTGCATCACCACCACCCACACCTCCGCACAAAGGCACCTTATCTTCTGGGCAAACTTGATGTAGGACGCTCTAAGAGCAATTCCCACATCGAGAAATTCACACTAGAACTTTCAAAACACAATATTTCAATTCATTTAAGTGTGTCTCTCCTCAATGCACGAGGAGGGTTATATAGGAATCAATACAACTAAAAAAAGGAATAGAAAATATATCCGAAGATTTCGATAACTAAAATAAGCTATGAGATAAGAAAGATTTTATCCTAAAAGAGAATCCCTAAATTACAAAATCTCCCATTCTTCATAGAATGCACACTGCCATAGAATTGCTTATAAGATACTGCATCATTCTCCCCCACCGGAAAAGAACTCGGCTTTGACGAGTTGTCTTAGAGGTACCACTCTATAAGAGTCGGATTCAGATCACAGAACTCGCCTTCCGTAATCGAAGTAGCCTCTGACTGGGGTCGTCCTGACCACTGCAACAGGAAGCATTGGAACCCACCACGAAAAGAGGACACAAATTCATTATCCAACACCGCCTCGATGTCGGTCTATGGCTATGGCAAAGGTGGCAGCCAAGGGACCTGAGTATTTGCAGGAACCCCAAAAGGAAGACAAAGAGGCTCAAAAGTACCTCGATGAAGAATGAGATCCGCCACATTGAAGATAGGACTAATACCCAAACTATTAGGGAGATCAAATACATATGCATTAGATCCCAACTTTCGAATGATCTGGTAGGTACCATGACACGAGCATGAAGCTTTTTGAGAAAGTTTTTGGATAATCGTTTAGGTCGAATCTAAGCCATAACAAAATCAATCACCTCAAAATTCATAGCTCTATGACGCACGTTAGCTGAATGCTTATAACTATCATTGCTTAAAGCAATCTTGCGTCGAATCTCAACATGCAAGTCATGAATAAGCTATGCAAATGTGGATGCAGGATGTAACACTCAGGCATCAAGTGGGCGGTGAGCAGGGGTGCGAGGGGAGTAACCATGGACAACCTCAAAATGACTCTTACCTGTAGACCTATTGACCGCATTGTTATATGCAAAGTCAACAAGGGATAAAGTCAAATTCCAAGTGCCTTGTCTCTGCCCCACAACACATCTAAGCAACTCCCCAAGACTGCGGTTAACAACCTCAATTTGCCCATCCGTTTTAGGGTGAATGGTTCCACACAATCTCCATAAGGTCTTCCAGAAATAACTCATGAACTTGACATCCTTATCAAACACGATGGAAGTGGGAAGACCATGCAACCTAACAACCTCTCGGAAGACTAACTTAGCAATATATGAAGCATCATCAGTCTTGCTATTGGGGATAAAGTGGGTCATCTTAGAAAACCTATCAACCACAGCCAAGATTGAATCAAGACCACAAGATGTTCTAGGCACACCTAGTACAAAGTCCATACTGAAGTCTTTCCAAGGAGCATGTGGGATAAGAAGAGTGTAAAGTCACGTATTGTGTCTCTTGGTCTTAGCTAACTGACAGGTGCGACACTGAGACACAAACATCTCTTTTGAGAGAGGGCTAATAGAAGCAATCTGCAACCAAAACAATTGTCCTATCTTTACCAAAGTGGCCAGCTAATCCCCCAGCATGCATCTCCCAAACTAAGAAGTCTCGGAACGACGCCTTAGGAATGCATAACTTAGACCCCCGAAACAGGAAACCATCATGAATGACAAAGTCAATGTGATGGCTGTGATTTCCCGCCAAAAGGCCTGAGTAAATGAGTGAAAAATCAACAAGAGGTGTAAGTGCCTTTGAGCTCGTCAAAACCAAGAACCTCAACCTGCATTGCCTGTAAGAGGTAACCAATACAACTGAGGGCATCAACCACCTTTTTCTCGACATTGGATTTGTGCTCAAGGACAAAGGAACACTCACTAACATACTCAACCCACCGAGCATCCTTAGGATTGATACTAGACTGAGAATTTCGATGTTTAAGGGCTTCATGATCCGAATATACAATAAATTCATGAAGGAGAAGGTAGTATGACCAATGACGAAGGAACTGAAACAAAGCGTATAACTCTTTCTCATATGTGGTATACTTGATCTGCCTAGATAAGCTGAGCTTTTCGCTGAAGAATGTTATAGAATGTCCCTCCTGACTTAACACTCCACCAATGCCATATCCGGAGACATCACAAGCAACCTCAAAAATCTTACTAAAATTGGGATGCCTAAGGGCTGGAACAGATGACATCATCTCGTTAAAGCAAATGTCACTTTAGGAGTCCACTGAAATGGGCCTTTCTTCAAGCAGTCTGTAACAGGTGCCATACTAGAGCTTAAATGTCTAATGAACCTCCTGTAAAAGGAAGCTAGACCATAAAAACTCCTAGCCTCAGTAGGGGTCTTCAATTTAGGCCACTCTCTAATGGCTCTAACTTTGTCAGATGCCTAAGTAGACACAATGAACTCTAAAAAGAAGACTTGAGATTGAAGAAAGATACACTTCTTTAGATTAGCAAAGAGCTTGACTTCTCTAATTGCGCAAAAGAGTTGCTTGATTTGGTCAACATGATCTGCTCGACTGCTCTAGACGCAATATACGCCAAGATGCCATCAAAATAGACAACCAAGAATTTTCCCATAAATGGCTGACGAACATGAGTCATGAGTTTTATAAAGGCACTGGGTGCGTTAGATAGCCCAAAAGGCATAACCATCCACTTAAATAAGCCATCTTGGGTCTTAAGGCAGTCTTCCATTCATTTTCTGGTCTAATACGAACCTGGTAATAACCACTATGCAAGTCTATCTTAGAGAACCAGCTATCCCGAGCAAGACAGTCAAACATATACTCTAGCCTTAGAATGGAAAACATATACTTGACCGTTATCTTATTGATGGCTCTACAGCCTCTACTATTGACACACATCCTCCAAGATCCGCCCGTCTTAGGGGTAAGAAGGGCAAGGACTATACAAGGACTCATGCTATGACGAACAAAACCCTTAAACAATAGTTCTTGAACATGCCTATTCAATTCTGCTCACTCAGTAGGATTCAACCTATAATGAGGAAGAGTAGGGAGTTGGGAATCAGGAATTAAGTCAATAGCATGTTGTATATCAGGAAGGGGAAGGAGCTCACTAAGAAGCTCCTCGGGAACAACGTCAGCAAATTCTTTAAATAGGTCACCAATCTCGACTAGGAGGTCCCGGAAAGGCGGGTCGCTCGAAGAGACGTTAGGGAAGGCAATGGAGCCTGAGGCTAGCTCCCTAACTAAAATTATTAGGAAGAACTTGTTAGAGTTTCCTAATCTCTCAAAAGGTCTATTGTGAAGGAGGGAAATAGCTCCTCTAGGTGCGGTAAACACTTGTTAGGATAGAACAATATTGGGGAAGGTTTGAGACTTGGGGAAGACAACTACTCTCTGGGTCGACATGGGTTAAGAGTGATGTTTTTATTCATGTACCTAAAGGTATAAGTGTTCTCCCTCCCGTTATGTAAGACATTCCGATCATAAAGTCAAGGACGACCTAGGAGAATGTGAGCAACATCCATTCGGAGGACATCAGATAAAACCTCGACCCGATAACCACAAATCTGGATCGGCGACATATATGGGTAACTGTACGGTTGGTCTTGTTGACACAAGCTACTTTAAAAGGGTGGGGGTGAGGCTCTACCTTAAGGTGACAAGGCTTTACAGTGAACATGCATGGTACTACCACAATCTATAACCATTTTCATAAGAGTTTTCCCCCACCTAACAAGAGTATAAAAGATAGTGGTACACTTCCACTCATCGTTCATGATTGGGTTGATCAAAAGACATCTAACAACTCCAAGATGTACATTATGAGAAGGCTATTTTAAACATCAACAAGATCTTCAAAGCTTCCCTTACGGTCAACAACTTCTTCCTCAAGTTCGGGTGGTTCAAATGACTCATGCACTATTGCCAGGGTACGATGAGGGCACTCAGAAGCATAATAGCCCTCTCCCGCAACAGCTACAACACTGGACTGGGTTACGGGATGTACCAGAGGATGCTCCAGCTTGTGGGGCTACTCCAAGTGGGATTTGAGGGTTATGACCCTTAGAAATTGAAGCACTCGTAGACTCATTCATCTTAGGAATGGATTGGGTAAGGGTCCAGGAAATCTTCTCAAGTTTTTCAACCTCTAAAGCTTTATGGTAAGCCTCATCAAGAGTATAACCGACAAACAAAGCTGCTTCCCTCTTAAGGTCAGTCCATAAACCTCGAATGAAGCGTGCTATGGTAATGGAAGGATACTTGAAGAGTTTGTAACGATGGGCCAATTCGTCAAAACTATTGACGTAATCGGACACACTAGAGGTGGATTGTCTAAGGTTAAGCATCTGGTCGACAAGGTGTGCCTTACAGAAGGAAGGAAGATATTTTTCTTTCAACCTATCCTTCATTACTTCCCATTGGATGACGGGAGGTTGACGTATTCGCTCAAGTTGACTCGTGACAGTTTGTCAATACTTCCTAGCAGGTCCTACGCATTTCATCCTAGCAAATCGAACTCGCCCAATATCAGACATCTCATACCAATCAAAGTACTACTATCCAGTCGAAAAAAGTTGTGGCATCTATCTTTCCATCAAAAGAATCGACTTTCATGTCTATGTGGGAAATTCCTTAGTGTTTAGGAGGCGACTTCTATGTCATTAGGTTCCCCTCTAAGAGATCTACCGAGAGAAGGTTCATCATCGCCATGAGAGAGTTTTCGAATTTTATAAACTCTTGTAATCTCATTAACCCTCCTTTAGCAAGTGGTCATTTTACGTGGCCTAGCCATGAGGACGTCCCCACATTATCCCATATTAATCATTTTCTTTTCTCCATTGATTGGGATTATCAATTTCAGGGACTTCATCAAGTTATTCTCCCTAAGGTTACTTCTTACCATTTCCCCTTTCTACTTCTAGTTGAAGAAGTCCATTTGGCGAAAAGACCTTTTAAATTCGAAAATGTTTGGCTTGAGGTGGATGGATTATCTGTCCTTGTAAAATCCTTTTGGGAGGAACTCAATGTCTCTGGTTCCTTTAGTTTCATTCTAGCCAAAAAGTTGTGTTTTCTCAAGTCCAAGCTCAAAGACTGGAATAGGGATGTCTTTGTGGCTACGGTGACACTAAGATGGCCTGATTTGGTCAATAGGGTCAAGCATCTGGATGAAACAGAGCAACACAATTTCTCATCTTTGCTGATAGATTTGAGAGGTTGGATCTTAAGAAAGAGTTTTCAAAGGTACATAATTGGATAGGCATCTTCTAGTGGTAGAGAGCAATGTAGCATTGGATTGAAGAAGGACATCGCAATACCAAATTCTTTCACAGGATGCTAATAGTAAAAGAAAATTCAATGCTATTCATAATGTTAAGGTTGATGGTGAGTACCATATAGAGTCTTCCTTCTGTTAAATATGCAATTACCCAATTTTCTGTTAATCTTTATTAAGAAGATCAACCATCTCGGCCTTTCCTTGAGGGGATTGATTATGATTCTACTAGTCTGGATGATGCTTTCGAGCTTGAAAAGGAGGAAGCTAGAATGCGATCAATGACTTCGGCAAGTATAAAGCTACAGGTCCAGATGGCTTTAACATTGCCTTTTTCCAGCATGCTTTAAGTACTATCAAAGGGGAGATTACGGGACTTTTCGCTAATCTCCATAGGTCTGGCATCTTTCAAAAAAGTCTGAATGCCACTTTCATCAGCTTGGTCCCTAAAGCGGCAGGGGTAGAAGACATTAAGAATTTTAGACCCATCTGTCTAGTCAAGAGGGTGCATAAAATTCTTGCCAAGGTTCTTGCCTCGAGGTTGAGAAAAGTCATTGGCAAAATTGTCGACCCTTGTCAGCAAGCCTTCTTTGTTCCCGGTTGTCAAATTTTAGATGCTTCTTTGATAGCTAATGCGTGTATCAACTCCCATCTCAAATCCAACTGGTCGGGAATTCTGTGCAAGCTCGATATTGATAAAGCTTTCGATCATGTCTCTTGAGATTTCCTTATGACCATTCTCGATAAAATGGGCTTCCCTAGAAAGTGGAGGAGATGAGTGCACTTTTGCATTTCTACCGTTCACTTTTCAGTTTTAATCAATGGTGAGATCTCAAGTTTCTTCCCTAATTTAAGAGGGCTTCGTCAAGGTGATCCACTTTCCACCTTGTTATTTATCTGGGTGATGGAATCACTTAGCAGAATGCTTGTTAAAGCAACTAAGGTGGGTTTATTAGAAGGTTTTCAAATTAGTAACTCTCAATCCGGTAGCATGTTGATCTCTCACCTTCTCTTTGGCGATGACACATTTTTATAAACCGAATGAGAGTAACCATGGGCATTTGAGGCATGCTCTTCTCCTTTGGAAGCAATGTCTGCACTTACAGTTAACTTAGCTAAAAGTGTTCTTCTGCCAATGGGTGAGGTTCCCGAGCAACATCACTTGGCTTCATTTATTTGGTTGTGGGGTTAATTACCTCTCAGCTTCTTATCTTGGTCTCTCTCTAGATGCAAATTTTAAGAGCAAAGTTGTGTGGGAGCCTACTGTTGAAAGGTTCTACAAGAGACTAATGGGGTGGAAATCTAAGCTTTTGTCCAAAGGGGGTAGGCTCACTTTGTTGAAGAGCATTTTATAGAGCTTCCCTATTTATTTCATGTCCTTGTTCATCATTCAAGCTAGCATCGCTACTTATCCTGAGAAAATCATGAAAACTTTCTTTGGTCCAGCAATGAGAGACCAGTACTGGCTTCCATTAGGTTAATTGGGGAGAGGTACGTTGTTCCAAGCAAGAGGGAGGCCTATGCATAAAACCAACAGGCTTTGGCGTTTTGCTGAAAGGGACGAAGCTCTTTAGAAACGAGTGATCAACGCCAACTACAGGGTTCATAGTCGGGGTTGGTAAAGCCAGCAAAGCACCAAAGCCCATGGGGTGGGTTGCTGGAAATCCATTTTAGCTGGTTTGGAGCATTTCATATCCTTAGTGCATTTTGAGGTTAAGAGTGGGTCCAAAGTTCTTTTGGCATGATGTTTTCTACAGAGACCAACCTCTCAAGTTTCAATTTCCTGAGCTTTTTACGATGGCCCTTCTTAAAGAGGCCACGGTGCATGATTTTTTCTCTTGCAAAGGTGACCAAAATCATTAGAATATAACATTTTCTAGAAGCCCCAACGATTGGGAAGAAGAAAGTGTTTGTGATTTTTTTGCTTCACTTGCTAAGGTGAAGGTTCTTCCTGAGGGCACTGATGAAATTATCCAGCTTTATGACTCTAGTAATTGTTTCGCCGTCAAGAGTTTCTTCCCCAAGCTTTACAGTGGTGGGAATTGCCCTAATTTCCCTGTACAGGCTATTTGGAAGTCTAAAGCGCCTAAAAAAGCACGTGCTTGGGCGGTCACTAAAGGCACGATTCCCACAAAGGATATGCTTAAAAGGAGAAACTTTAACGGGGCAAATAGTTGTTTTATGTGCCTTGAGGAAGAGATGGTCAACCACCTCCTTATTCATTGTAGTTGGGTTTCATCACTTTAGCACTTATCTCTGTCCTTAGAATAAGAATGAAGAAGAGTTAGGTTGGTGGTATTTCGAAGATGATTCCTTTGGCAATTTGGTGGTGTCCATGGAAGGATAGGAACAGTTGGATTTTTGAGGGCAAAGCGTTGCCCTTGCAAGATTTCAAGCTCAAGTTTTTTAGAATCTTACATAATTGGACTGATGCATTTAATGGTGGAAAAAACATGTATTTCTTGAGTTTTGTACATAATATTATGTATAAGAGCTTGAGGACATGATGTTTTTGCCTTTGCCTCTTTTGTACATGGGTGGCATCCCCTTGATGTCTTTCTAATGCAAACTTTTGATTACTCAGCCAAAAAAAAAAAAAAATTATTTTTTACTTTAAGAGTGGATTTTTGTGAGTCATTTTATTTTAGAAAAGGTTAATCACGTCTTCTAAATACGGAATAGGGTCCTAAAAAATATATCCCATCAAACTTAAGGCACCTTATAGTACATTTTCAAAATACAAGGTACTTGAAATAGTTTCCTCATAACGTAGGGTACCTCTATGTAATTTCTTGCTCCCAACCCCCCCTCCCTCTCTCTCTCTCCCCTCCATAAATTTTGGTTGCCCTGCAGTAGCGATTGACTCCAATGTTGATGCCATGGGTGAGTTCGCTAGACTTTGAAAATGCCATGGTTGAAATAGCTGATTATCGACCCAAAACTGAACATAATTTGAGTACGCATTTAAGACCCAAATTAATGTTCCTTACTGCTGTTCTGAGTAGAAACTACCGAATCCCCAATGTCAGAACATTAACAATGGCAACTGACTGACAACTCTAGTAGATATTAATGCCTGGTAACCATAATGTAATCACAAATTGATTCATCTCAAACAATATCCATGCTCAAATTTTAGATTTTTTAATGTTGATTTTCCAGTAAAGGAGGGTGGTGCCATTGAAAGCCATTGATAGAGGGTGGACATCTTCTTTTGGTGCCAATTGGGAATTGGAAACTCCATCCAACATTAGATTTAGTCGCACGGAATAGAAAAGTGGAAAGAGGTTGTGAGAAGGTTGGGTGAACTAGGACACATTTCACGATTTTCATCTAGCATTGATTGGGGGGGAGAATATTGAAAAGAGAAAGAGGAAAGTAACAACATTTTTTTATGTTTAGTTTAAATTTTTGTAAATGCTTTTATTTTACAGGCAGCCATTTTTGTAAATTTAACATGAAATAAGATCCTATTCCTTGCAAAGAACAAATGAAAGAAGGTCCTATAAGATTATTTCATCAAAAGTTAAGATACCTTAGAATTAGTTTTAGAAAGTGAAAGTCATTGAAATAGTTACACAAAAAGTTAGCATGCCTTTCTATTAGCTTGTCCACAAGCAGCAAGCAAGTGTGTCAATTAAGCACTATGCCTGCACATGTTGAGGCTCAGGTCAGTTTTTGTATGTGTGTGTGTGTATGTGTGTATGTATAAGTACATTTGTCAGCGTGTGCGCCTGTGTGTATAATAAGGGATTTGCCTTTTTTATTGATTCCTATCAATTGGATCAAAAACAATTCTTCAATGAGCTATTCAACTCCATCGCTTATACATTTTGCTTAATATTTAGAAGCTGATAGAGATGCAGCTAACTTGAGTTCTCTAGGCTTCTATATCATCTTCACCCATTCCCTCAAACCCTCTCTGTTTTTATTTCTGGCCAAGCTGTCTGGAGTCTTTCGCGTTCTAGGCTTCTTTCTTGCCTTTGTCTCTTGCCCCTTGCAGTAAGCCACCTCAAGCCAGCATTATCTACCAGTATATGGCATAGATTGTCTGGTACTCTGGTTCCCTGTCCCTTCTCCAGCTATCACCATAATTTCTTTCCACTCTCGCTCCCACGATAATACTCTATATATCTAGCAGCCTTGCCATTTCTCTTTTTCCAATGAGCACCGCCTACATACATATGTCATTGAAGGACACAGGATCTCACAAATCTACAAACAAAAAAAAACTCGAAAGGTTATCAACCACCCGCCCCAAACTCTGATAAATGACATTATAATGACAGTGAAATGTAGTTCACTATTAGCACTTCACTCCAACCATACAAAATAAGAAATTCTATACTCTAGAAGAGACATAGCTTGACCATAAATGATCCACTGGGTCCCTCCCTTCCACACTCCAAATAGCCAAGGAATCATCCTCCAAACACCAACAACTCAACTCTTCTACATCCTTCTGTTCCAAGCCACCAAAACATTTTTTGACTCGATTGAACTTTAACCAGGCCGCCACAAGGGAGAAAACAAATGCAGAATAGAAGAAGCCCACCAACAACATACAAGGCGCCACTCCGTTGATTCTGCCTCCTCGAGGCACATACAAAACACAAGAAGGATTCTATATGTTGTCCATACACTAGGTGTACTTTCCTCCTAGTCATGCTTAGTGGATCTCTCATGTACCATGAAGCATCATATCCTAATCACTGTTATCTCCCCTTTTTCTCCACCCCAAGTGGTCTTTTTGTTACTACTTGCCCTTGGGTGTTCAGTGCCATTTGATACCTCTTGGTGAAAAAACCATGGGGGATACCAAGAAACTTTTCAACAAACACTAACTCCATTGCCTCATTGGTCATTTACATGGTCACAACTCATGACATCTATCTGAGCTCTCTAAGTATCTCAATACCAAGCTTGGTTCCTTAGGCCCCCCCCCCCCCCCAAAAAACAAAAAAAAACCCAGAAAAAAGAAGAAAAAAGGATATTGGATCTTTAGTTGGTGGTCGATTGATGGACTAGATTAAACTTCAGGAAAGCCTGCCAAAAGAAACCTAAACTCAGCCCTCCTTATAACAAGTCCAGCTGAGTTAAGGGCATATGGCCTTGAGCTCAACCCTCCCAAGTAGACAGACCTTCGCATGTATTGTCAGTACAACCACGATTAGAGACCCTCAATATTTGGTTGTTAACCAGTGGCAAATTACAAGGGATATCTTACCATCACCTGACAACGTCCGACCAAAGGAAGAAAAAAGGTTAAATAGCTCACATTTTCAACTGATATCAGCCGTGTGCCCGTGTTCATTTCAATTTCCTATGAAACTTTCAGCGGTGAATTAACAACTCCACTAAAATGACAGCTAAACCAAGAAATCTTTTACAGCCATACCAATTTTCATAGCTCTTCTAAAAAATTTTAGGGCTCATCCAGACCCTTTTTCTATATGTTCCAGACCACCTGCAATCTAAGGACTCTACAAATTTCAGGTCTGCACAAAAGTCGGAGTTCTATCAAAAATTTCAAGGTTCCTCCTCATATTTCAAGATCAATGAACTGAACATAGCCATTGTCAGCAATATCTGAAGATTATTTCCATCATCAGAGTAGAATCTTTTTCAACCTCCTCCAACAATAAGATAAAATGCCAGAGGAGCAAACAGCATGACAAACACATTAAGTAACTTGTACAATTTTAGTCATTGAAAGATGTTTATTAGTGAATCAGATAACCATAAAAATTTGAAACTGAGGATGCACATGACCAGAGAAATCTGCAGGGAGATTGATCAGAGGTATTGTGTGAACTGGCCATCTAACCAGGTGGTGAGCAGCATATTTTCTTATTTTCTGTTTGCTCTCTGAGTCTAGGATGAGTTTGGCAGGGCCACAGCTACCAGAAGTATATCCCAGTTTGCTACTTACAAGCATATCAGCCCTAACATACGCTTCAAATCACTCAGCCCAGAGCATGGGTTGTGGGGATATTTGAGTCGCAAGTAATTATGAGAAGGGCATAGACTTGTTTTCTAGGTAAAAGGTTTTCCAAATTCCCAACAATGCACACCCCCCCCCCCCGGGGAGGGGGAGGGGGGCTGAATTCTAGAACCATTAAGCTCAAAGCTCATGTCCTGCTGAGAGCGACTAAATTTTACTTCACAACAAATACAATTAGCTTAATGCTAGTGTAATTCACTTGTTTTGGGTGGATATACATAACTTGTGAGAATATATATGGATCATTTTGTCAAAATCATTTACCGAAATGTTACATGATCCCTTTGATCAAAATAGAGTAACATACATACAATTAAATGGCACGCTTTGTCATGTCACTTTGCTATCTATTTCCCCTTCTATCAGAAGGTGGAAAGACATGGTTGCATGTAAGACATAAATTGCATGAACGCTAGTAAATGCATTGGGGATTTTATGTATATTTGACCATGGTTACAATAACAATATAATATCAAAAGGGAGAAGTGCTTCAACAAATAGAGTCACAAACATAAATAAGTTTTTTTTTAAACCCCCCCCTCAAGTGCTACATTGGTGCCTCAAATTGTGATCTATCCTCCATCAATGCCATCTTTCATCCTCATCGCCTAAGTTATCCAACGAGAGATTTTCCCGACAACGTTGTGCCACCTTCTTATTTTTGTCGCACAGATGCTATTTTATCAAAGAAAATAAACGTAAGATGAACTCGGTGGTTGAGTTTCAACCAGATGATGATAGACAATGTAAGAGACAAAGAAATGCATGTCAAAAATATTTCTCTTTTAAGATATTCCATTGACCTTTGAAATCATATAGCAGAATAGGTTACATATTACATTCATCTATTGCTCATGTTGATTATGTGTGGGATAGGTGGGAGTGGGAAAGGGGGGAAAGGAGTGGATAGGAATGGGTAGGAGTGGTATTTTATTTTTATTTTTTAAGTGTGAGAAAGGGCGTAAGGAGTAAGAAGGAGTGGGAAGAAGTGAAAAGGAGTTGAATGAAGTAGGAGAGTTGATGTAAGTTACGTATTTTGTTTTTTTAATGTAATCTTTTATTTGTGATAGTAATTACCGATGATAAAAAAATTTTTTAGATCTGTGTTGACTCAAGTACGAAATATTATTTCGTGGTCGTTAATCCAAAAAAAGTGTAATTCTCATCATTCGTAAAACAAATTACAGATATATTTTTTTTTATATATTAACCAAATACGAACAACAAAAAAATACACATGTTTAGCCCTTGTTCTTTTCGTTGGTAAATCCAAATTTACCAACCTCAACCAACTTCAACCCATATCAACCCACTTTATGAACTCAATAAAATAGGCCAACTTCGACCAATTTCAACCAATTTCAGCACACTTCAACCCATTTCCCACTATTTTAACCAACTTCTACCCATCATGCACCCCCAAAAAAAAAAGAAATCAATCCACTTCAACTTATTTCAACCAACTTCAACAAAAAAATACTCATTTCAATATACTTCAACCCACTTTAACAAAAAATACCCACTTCAATCTATTTTAACCTACTTCTACCAATCTCAACCAACGTCACCCATTTACCAACCCATATTTCCCAACAAAAAGAACAGACCCTCAATACACGGAATCAATCATCTGCAATTAGTATCGAGAACTTTTAATATTTTGTTACTAGCGCACACGTGAAAAAAATATCTGCTCAAAATACACGTACAATACATCTGTACTTCGTGTCACGAATTACAAATAATGCAAAAAAAATTTACACATTCTTTCATTATGCTGGAAAAAAATCTGCAAATTTGGCCCCAAAGTACGATGAACGAAAAATAAATCTATTATACATACAGCAATAATCATCTACGCTTTGGTGACCTATAACAAATACTTCGTAACCCACGCCCAAAAAAAAAAAAAATTAAACATCTCTTCCATATACAGAATCAAACTCAAAATATCTAGCAGTCACAAAAAACTAACATTTGCTTAACAAAGCAGAAAAAAATTATTATTTCTTCAATATATATAACAGATACTAGGTCATCTATAATTTCCGACACGACTAACAAATATTTCCATAATATCCAAAAAATAAATAAAACTTTTCATAATTACTATCAGACTATTCGTACATACAATTACATAAATTATAAAAGTTTTCAAAATATAAGAAATAATAGTTTTATGTAGGAGAGGGAAGGAGTGGGTGAAAGTGAATGAGTGAGGGAAGATGTGGGAAAGGGGGGGAAGGAGTGGGTGGGAGGGGGAAAGAGTGGGTTGGGTCCATTAAACTACGAAAAGAACAGGGCCATAATAATGCACTCGGCTATTATCACGTAGTTTGAAATTTAAGATATTCATAAACCACCAAATTTTTTCCATCCTCCTTCCATTATTTTCGTGGTTTAATGGACTCATCCCACTCCTTCCCACTCCCACCCACTTCTTCCCCCCTCTTCCCACTTCTTCCCACACTAAAAAACACTACTCCTTCACACTCCCACCCACTCTCACCCACTCCTACATATAACTACTATTTCTCATATTTTGAAAACTTTTGATGAAAAGTTTATTTATTTTTCGGATGTTATGAAAATATTTGTTTGTCGCGCCGGAAATTGTAGATGAAATAATTTTTGTTATATATATTGAAGAAATAATAACTTTTTTTTTGCGTTGTTAAGCAAATGTTAGTTATTCGTGACTTGTAGATGTTTTGGGTTTGATTTTGTATATAGAATAGATGCTTAAATTTTTATTTTTTTTTTTTGCATTGCTTACGAAATATTTGTTATAGGTCACCAAAACGTGGATGGTTATTGCGGTATATGTAACACATTTATTTTTTGTTCATCGTAATTCGTGACAGAATTTACATATGTTTTTTCCGGCATAATGAAGGAATGTATAAATTTTTCTGGGGTTGTTCGTAATTCGTGACAGAAAGTGCAGATGCATTATACGTGTATTTTGAGCAGATTTTTTTCTGTATGTATTAGTAACAAAATATTAAAAGTTCTTCACACAAATTGCAGATGATTGTTTTCCGTGTACTGAACATATGTGTATTTTTTTGTTGTTCGTATTTGGTGACACAACTTTCGGATGGTTTTTTATGTATAGAGCATGTTCTTTTTGTTGGGAAATATGACTTGGTAAATTGGTCAGGTTGGTTGAGGTTGGTTGAAATAGGTTGAGGTAGGTTGAAGTGGATATTTTCAAGGATTCAAAATGTGGTTTCGGTCGCGATTTCGATTTCGGTTGCGGAACGGCAAAATCGCTCTAATACGGCAATTGCGTTCCATATCGCGGCTATCGCGGCATGATAACGCGGTTCGCCCAACTCCAAAACCTTTCCAATGCGGCCGTTTCGGCGCAGTTCGGCCATATTTTGAATCTATGGGTATTTTTTTGTTGAAGTTGGTTAAATTTTTTTCGTATGATGGGTAGAAGTTGGTTAAAATAGTAGAAAGTGGGTTGAAGTTGGTTGAAGTATGTTGAAGTGGGTTGAAGTTGGTTGAAGTGGGTTGAAGTGGGTTGAAGTTTGTATTTTTTTATTGAAGTTCGTGAAGTGAGTTGAAGTTAGTTGAGGTTGGTAAATTTGAATTTCCAACTAAGAGAACAGGGCCATAATGAGCAGATAAAATTGGTTGTGGATGTGGAACTGATGCCTTTCGTTTTTTATTTGTAATTCGTGATAGAACTAATGGATGTTTTTATTTTCAACACTTCTAAAAATAATGGTAATCATTTGCGTTGTGACTTCAACATTCATTCTTGATAACACAAAGTGAATCAGTATTTTTAATAATTTTATATCTAACGCAAAATTTCAAAAATTAATTTTCACCCCAAAAAAAAAAAAATACATATGTAATTTGTATCAAGAATAACCAATTTCTCAGTAACCCAACAAAAATAAACCATATTTGCTCAACATACAACACCAAATTCAAATTTCCAATTTTGACAACTAACGAATTTTCGTCACCTACAAAGAAAATAACAAATCTGATTAATATATGAAAAAAATACATCCGTAATTTGTTTTACAAATAACGAAAAATATAATTTTTTTTGGGAGAACAACGGTCACGAAACAATATTTCATACCCAAGTCAAGACAGAAAAATATTTTTTTCAGTCTAAAAAAAATTTTATCATCGGTAACTACTATCACAAATAAAAGATTACATTAAAAAACAAAATACGTAACCTACACAACTCTCTTTCCCACTGCTACATATAACAAACCACTCCTACATCCTCCCACCCACTTCTTCCCTCCCCCATTCCCACTCCCACTCATTCCACACCTATAATTTCCGAACGAAAAGAACGGGGCCTACACATCTAAGGATAGGCTCTCTTTATTTTCTCACTCACTCCCTTTTGGAATGGCTGTTGTTTAGCTAATAAGTTACCTATTTCAAAGTGAAGCAAAAAGATGCTAATAATTGGCAAGAAAAGTTAAAGACAAATCCTAGTTTAAGCACACAAACTGAGAAGCACTGACACAACGCAAGGCATCGACGTGATACAATACCAGTACATAATGATTTTTCAAAAAAGGCTACTATATGTTGATTTTTCTTTCCTTTTTTTTTTTGGTTTTGTTTTGTGGATGAGTAATCAAAAATTTGCATTAAAATCACTCCAAGGGGATGCCACACATGCGCAAAAGATGCAATTACGAATGCTCTTGAGCTCCCATGCATAATGCTCTCTTTGTCCCATAATTTTTGCCCTTTTTCTTTTTATGGAGGCCCCAAAATAAAGTTCTTTTTTTTTTAACTATTATTGGTATTTAAAATTCTCTCTTCTAAAACAATAGAAAATACAACATTAAATGATGTTCCCTTAAAAACTTATATTACCTGAGCAGCACCAAAATTATGGGATGAAGTGTGTATTATCTACAAAACCCAAAAAAGTTAAAATTCTTCCACACTTGAGCTCATGACTCCAACTAAGTGATGGTTATCTTGATAAGGCATCGACTTGTCCTCAATAACCCAACAACTCCTCACCTCACAAGACCTAAGAACTCCATCGGATGGCCAATAGAATTGTTCTCCAAACTCCTAAACCCAACTCTAACTAAGTTTTCTTCTCCGAGCCACTAACACATCTATTTGACATTTGAGGGTTGAACCCCTCTATTTGCACTAGTAGCCAACAGGGATAGTCGTGTATGTGATTATTTGGAGCAAAACTATTCTTTGGTTGCTTGGTCTCGCATCTTTGTTCCTCAAGCATTCCCAGATGATCATAGCATTGCCCAGTTTCAGCGTGCTTGATAGGGCTTTTGTGAAGGATTCCTCCTTGATATGGTTAGATGGAGACTAACTGTGTCCGGGATATTCTCTATTAAAACTTACATCCTCCACCTCTCTTCCCCTCTTAGGGGTATGAATTCTTCATTTTCATTTTGTGGCTTTGCTTGGAAAATCATTTGGAATTCTTCAGCCCCTATTAAAGTGTCCTTTTTTGTGTGGGAAGCTTCTCTTGAAAATATCTTAACTTGTGACAACTTACAAAAGAGGGGTAAAATATTGGACAACAGGCGTTTCATGTGTGCAAAGAGGGTTTGGAAACCACGAACCATTTACTTCTCCATTGCCGATTGCTAGAAACCTTTGGGAGTTAGCTTTTGTGACAACTTACAAAAGAGGGGTAAAATATTGGACAATAGGCGTTTCAGGTGTGCAAAGATGGTTTGGAAACCACGAACCATTTACTTCTCTATTGCCGATTGCTAGAAACCTTTGGGAGTCAGCTTTTGTTTGCTTGGGCGTTCATTTGGCAAGTGAGACACCAATTATTGGCCTGGGAAGGGTTTTTTTGGGATAAAGGTCAACTACAAAGTTTTCCGAGCCATTCCCTATGCTCTTTTTTGGTTGTTGTGGATGGAAAGAGATAGGAGAGTTTTGATGGGGTTGAAATTTCATTTGAATGGTTAAAGGACAAGTGGATCAAGACTCTACTCTTTTGGAAGGAAGAGGACTTTTGACCCTCCTCGATTGATGTTGTCGATTTTGTGGATAGCCTTTTCTTGGGTTGTAATTAGCTCTTGTGTGATGCTTTATCAGCATCCTTTCTTGTAGTCATCTTTTTTTTTTTATATTAACATATATCCTTTTTCTTATCCAAAAAAACCAAAAAATTAGAGGGTTGAACCCAATTAACCCCCAAGGAAGGGAAAGGACGAATGCCAAAGCACAATAGAGTGGTCAACCATCTCTTCATCATTAAGGCACACAGAACACCTACTTGGTGTATATTGATGTATATTGATACCCAGCATAGGGGGAGAGGGAAGGAACACCATCATATGTATGTTTGTTATAATTTCATTTTTTTTTTGGTAGAAAGACTCTTATCTAGTGAAGAACAGCCACACAATGCTGGTAACATGTGTATCCCATTAGTGTAAAATGACGACCAGTTTCAGCATGCACACAAGACTGGCAAGAATACCCACTGCCCATGGAATTTCAATATCCAAAATTCCAAATTGTTCAAGACATGA
The DNA here is from genome assembly GCA_029747015.1 of Carnegiea gigantea. NCBI lineage: Eukaryota > Viridiplantae > Streptophyta > Magnoliopsida > Caryophyllales > Cactaceae > Carnegiea > Carnegiea gigantea. The sequence goes on along the minus strand of JAKOGI010000829.1, from coordinate 118,002 downwards.
ATATGCTTATATGGTGCTGCGATGCTGCCTCATGCGTGCACATAGAAGAAATGCTACTAAAAGGATTAATTCGAGGAAAAACTTACCAAAGAAGAAGCCGAGAGGGGAAGAGAAAGCCCTATATCATAGACTGTCACAATTGCAGTTCCTACACCTTTAGGAATCAGACTCAATTGCGAACACTGTAAGCCTGATGTAGGTTGCAGGACTTCTACCACTCGAGAATCATTTACAGAAGCATCCAGAAAACAGCTTCCTCCAACAACCGAAAGATTCATCTGGAAAATGGAGTGGGGGGGCAGGGGAACTTCAGATATGAAGCTTGGAGAGGCCAACAATATGGTCTACAAGTTGCAAACATCTACATCAACAAGCTTCAATGGGAATTTTGTTACAAAGGGAAAATATAATGTAGTCAGTTCTTCACACGGTGAACCACGCCATGATATTAAGGGAAGAAACAAAGGGAAAGCACGAAAATTTAAGAAACAAGTTAAAATTACAAATCAAATGTGATCTTGAATATGGAGAAATGTCCTCTGCCAAAAACAGTACAACAACAACAGGAAAGCCAACAAGAATCCAACAAAAGCAAAATCAGGCAAGTAAAGAAGTCATCTCCAGTATAGTTTATAAAATAGAAAAGGAGAGTGACGCTTGCCAATAACAAACCATGATACTTAAACTAGCAAGCTGAAATTGAGGGGGCCAAGTTCAACAGGGAAGCCATAAAATCATGGTAAACACATCCAAGCTGCATAAGAAACACAAATAAGAAGAAGCAAGGAGATCAATTTTACAAATTATAGTTGAAAAAGCACTTTGTAGCCTAGAAGGATAAACCTAAAAGTTTTTTTCAATCTTAAATGAGACAAAATATTCAGCCAGGTGACACTGAGCATGAGAATAATCGCACAAATGTCACTCACAGCATTTCATGAGATGAGAAGTTTCCTTTTTTGCTATAAGCAAAAAATGATTCTTACCTTTGAACCCCCTCCCCCCCCCCCCAAAAAAAAAAAACCCCAAAAAAAAAACAAAGCCCAAAAAAAGAGCCATAGGAAGAAACAGAAGGGCAAAAACACAGAAAACAAGGCCGGAAAAAAAGGAGAGCAGCAACATAGAATATTGCAATCACAAATTAAACAACCAATAACAAACTCATGCATGCTGCACACAAAATGAGACGAAATTGTGAAAACCAAGACATTAAAGTCAGAATAAGTTTCAAGCACAATGCACCTTAGCATGAGGATTGAATAAAAGCAGGGCGAACTCTGGAAAAACTTGCAGGGTAGAGACAACCTGCATTTTGTAACAATGTGAGAAATAAAAGACAAAATCTTCCCGTGTGCCCTTTCTCCCCTACCACCCAGTGTCGTCACCCACCAACCCAAGAAGTAGTGTCAAAAGCAGACTTGAATCCACCCCAAAAAATAAAGATAAAATAAAAGAGTGGCGATCAAATTCGTTACCAGGGGGGGGGAAAAAAAAACACCTACGACGAAGTCATCTGTGATGCACAAGATTATTCTACACGTCATATGTGATTGATCATCATTACCACTCCAAGATGATGAAATCTTACGCCTCATTTTATGCAGTGTACATAAATGAAAAGCATGGAAACGTGAGAGAAGCAACAAACTTTCTTCTTTTGGCTTCCTGATTAAGAAGTGGAGGTGCTATGAAATAATTGTCCAGATTCCGCCACTGTTGCCCTGATTGATAATGCTTTTAATGAAAACCAAGAGATAAAAGCTACAGGCCTTACAGGACAGCATTTGACTCAGCTGCCCAGGCTTCAGTACTACGAAATAAGACCATAATCGTAAATTATTGTTCAGAGAACAAACCTGAAGACGAATAGCATCAGTAAGAGCATCCAAAGACAAATAACCCAGTGTCCAGACGGGGTGACTCTGAACCGTAGCCCGAACAGTGCACTGAAATTAAAATCATCATATCAGACATGGATCAGAACCTCAGATATCATAAAAACATGACATCAACTTTTCAGCCAAAAAAGAAGCCATTGGTTGGCAATTCTTCTCTGGCTTCGGATTACAGAGGACTAAATGCAAATATGTCACGAAATTGCCCTCTACCTCTCTTTAAAGCGGACCAGTGTGCAATTAATGCCTTTAAAAATATAGGGGCAAGAATACATACATTTGACCCTGAAACCCTACCCAAGGCAGGAACCAGGGCAGTGGTTGGGTTGGCTAGTTCACAATCGAACTAAGCAATCTTAAGGGGTTAAGTAAAGACTAAAAATCAAAAGACGAATTTACAAGTAAAAAGAAAAGAAGTTATAACTTCTGATAGCGACAACAGAGGACAGAGAACAGTAAAAGTACAACCTCCTGAATCCCTCAATAATTCAGTAAAGGACACCACAACCATGGGAGATTGTGCCAGAGAAAATGCAAAATGAAACAAGGGAAAGCTAAGATAATTTAACAGGAAAAATAAGGCACAAACGCATTACAGGATGCACATAATACCAACTTATTTGAGCAGACGAAAAAGTTACAACAGAAATAATAATAAACCAGCCCCATGTTCAAACACATTCGTGCCTTTGTCATTAAATTGGATTCCTTTTTGCAAGGCATGGAAAGTGACCTTTTGATCATATGTAATAGTCATTATCTTTTTTTCCACAACATTCATGTACATATGTATACGGTATACCAGCCTCATGTTAAAACACCTTCGTGCTTTCGCTATTACATTGCATTCCTTTTTCCAAGGTATGGAAAGTAACCTTTTGATCATATGCGACAGTCATTATTTCTTCCACAAACACATGTACGTATGTATGTGGGTGGGTGGGCGGTTGCACGTACATATGTATGTGTGTATGTGCGCACGTGCAAGCACATGCACAGATACATACGCGCATGCATATATATATTTGTGTGTGTGCTTGTGTGTGGAAATCCACCTTTGCTAATCCAACAAACTTAAAAAAAAAGTCATTACCGAACAATTTATCAAATTCTTTCTGTCCTTTACTAGCACCACTGAACTGGCTCAGGTCAGTACATTCAGCTCAATGCCAATGTGCCATCTTCACCCCATGGATAGATACAAAGCACACGTCCTCTTAAAAAAAAAGGAATCGGCTTAGTCTATTCTAGCCAATACGGATTCATGTCAAAACCAGGTTATCCTATTTCAATCATTGGGTTGGGTCCAGTTCAAGTTGTTTGGGTTTCATACTCAAGTAAGATGCAAGTTCAGGTTAGCTAGGTCCAATATTCTGTCTTTCCAGCAACCAAGCCGGGATACAACAGAACTAGCAACAAAGCAAGAGTCTTAACAACCCTCAAAAAACCCCCGCCACGAAAAAAAGGCCCAAAACAAAAAGAAAACAATAATAATTGAAGAAGAGAGAGGAAAGAAGACAGCAACATGCCAAGTATGGTGTAGCGTGGAAGCTATCTTATGACATAGGCATAAACATACAAATTAGCAGGTACAAAAAGGACAAACCACAAGGGTTTACATGTTGATTGATTTCGCGTTCATAGCTACCCAACCAAAGGAACTTAATCAATACACTGAACAAAAATATCATTTGATACCTCTCCACATGTTGTAGAACCAGAGAGGAAATAACGCATGCGATCCATGAACAACAGCAAATACAAAAATGACTAAGAAAGTAACACTTGGGGGAAAAATTGATCATGTCACAACTATTTATGTGAGAGAAATGAATAAAACAGGTGGGGCGAAAATAGCATGTTACATTATCATATTTGACCAAAAATGGAGCAGAAAGCAACAACAGAAGGTATAAAGCAATGTGTTCTGTTCATTGTTATGCTAAAGAAAGAGCTTATTAAAGCAAAACAAAATCATATTCCCCCATACAAAACCTAAAAGCACGAAAAGCTAAGCTGCCCAAGAGCTGAATCAAAAGAAACCAACAAAACATCAATCACTGGAAACAGGGTGAATATTATCAGGGGCAACATCATCATTCTCATCTCATCCAAACTTAGAGGAGGTAGACCCCACTGACAGCATAGAAAACCCAGCAAACTCAACACAGTTAAAAAAAATAAAATTAAAAAAGGTAACTTCATCAGCCTCAGTAGACACCACATCAGATCAACCAGGACAAAGCAGACCAGATGCAATCACATAACATTGCTCAGGACCACCAGAAAACAAAGTAGTTAAATGTGATTGACAATTATCAGTGTTTGCGAGAGAGGGGGAGAGGGAGGAAAAAAACTAAACACGCACCAGTCCCGTTGCATTCTTTAGAGCCAGGTATCTTTCCCAACTGTTTTTCGACATTCTAAATTTATCAGCATCATCCCAAAATGCCAGATCATCACAATTGTTCAATTCCCATCTCAGATGAAGAGATGATGTGTTTGCAAGAGCCCTTCCAGTGTCGCTAATCCCAACAGCTGATACTCTAATCGTCCGCCAATTCGCCACAGTAATCGGCACAGAACGAATGCGCCCAGGACCATGGTCAGCTTGAATAGCAGCTTGTATAGAATCCGGTTTGTTTACTGAAAATTTTCCATGAGTTAATGTTTGCTTGCGCAAAGAACAAACAGATATATATATATATATATATATATATATATATATATATATATATATATAATACATACACGCACACACACACACACACACACACACACACACACACACACACACACACACGCATATATGTATGTGTAAATACACACACACACACACACACAAGGATAATTAGGAAGTCCCTGGATTCAACATTTGACCATTCCACAACGAACCACCACATCAAAAAGGTTTAGGAGCTAGGTAAACCACGTTTTCACCCAGCAACAATCGCGGTATGGAACATGAGAGCGATTGTATCGTAACATGACCGAAACCGCATTTTGAATCCTCAAACAGGAACCCCAAATCCAACATTAGTGTCTAATCAACTCTCTTGTAAAGAAGGATTCAGGAATTGGGATGGTACCATATGTATGATATGGTATGGTATGATTAGGCAACTCTTTGGATGAAAAGTATAGTCATAGAAATTGCTCCTCTATAAATATCTTCCGTGCTCCCACAAAATTCTTCTCCTATCCTACAAAATTCTTCGTCTTCCTTGAGAATTGCCATGCAATACCATTGCCTCAAAACCCCTATCTTTAAGGAGGCTCCCAATTCTCCGACATCGAAAGGATCAATTAAAACATTTTAGCCATCATGTTTCTACCATTGATTCAAAATATGTTTAAATAGAGAGCATAAGAAAGTGAGCCCTCGTTCTAGGGGGGAAAAAATGAGCCATTGGGATCTCCCATGACAATCTGGGGCGACTGATTTGAATATTTTGGTCCAGTCACCTTTTACACTATTGATTATGATCGGATCACCCTCGGCTCTATTGATTATACGATCCAATCAAGCAACAGAAGTTATTTCCTACCGAAGTAATAATATGACGTTGTAACTAATCAAATTACCATCCTTTTTGAATTAACTAAAGTATTTATATTTCCTCCTATATATTGCTCCCCTTATTGTCCACTTAGGGCCTGTTCTTTTCGTGGGTCAATTTCAAAATATCAACCTCAACCCACTTCAACCCATTTTCACTATTTTAACCATGTTCAATTTATCACATAAAAAAAATTCAATCCATTTCAACCTACTTCAATCTACCTCAACCTACTTCAACCCACTTCACCCTTTACACACCCCAATTTACCCACGAAAAGATCAGGCCCTTAGTCTTCTAGTTCTACTTCTTATCCTTGCTTAGAAGCAACACGCAGTGATGCGATATCACGGAATATAAAAGTTTATTTAGGAATTATCTTTCAATAGTAGAATATCTTTTCATTATCTTTTTTTCGCAAGGAAAAATATCTTTTTGATTATATTATCTTTTAGTTTCCTTAATGTTTAGGTATATTTAAACTCCCAGTTATACATTAGGGAGGTACACTTGAATGGATTGAAATATTGAGCATTGAAAGTTCTGTTCCAATTTTCTCGATGTAGGAATTGCTTTTAGAGCGTCCTATATCAATTATTTTCCTTTGTAGGAATTGCTCTTAGAGCGTCCTACATCAATTTGGTATCAGAGCTTGCCAATTCTATTTTCAATCCTTGCTCCTCATTGCAAATCAACAAAACAAAACAAAACAAAACCAAAAAAACTTCAAACCCATTAGAACAACCCACGCCATAGAAACCCTAAGCCCCTTACTGCCAGCCGTTGACTCCACCACCTAAGAGGGGCAGCCTCCACTGGCAACCACCACCCTTAGGTCGCCGCCACCTTCCGACTACCACCAAACCTCCACCACCGCCGGCCACTCTCTGGAATCCTAAATCCTCAAAGTCGCAAACCCTCCCTTGCCGCGCATACCACTCTCTCGAATCCCCACCAAACGCATCGGGCACCACGAATCACCACCACCCCCACGGTCGTCGCCTCCTTCCGACCGCCACCTACCCATCGCCAGTGACCCTTCATTGCCGGAACCCTAATCTCCAAAGTCGAAACCTAATTTGCAATTTGTTCCAGTTTCGAACCCTAGATCTTCAATTCAACCTCAATCCCTCATCGACGCCCAAAATTGACTTCATCCCCCTACAATTCACTAATTTTCGGTCAAAAGACCCACATCAAGTGACGCAAATCGCATCAATTTTTGCGTCAATTGGTTATTCCCTAAGCCGCGAAACCCTAAATCTCGACAAACTCGCGCTTGCAATTGGATGCTTGTGAGCCTTCGGTCTTCGACAGAGGGGGCTGGAAATTTGTTAGTCGTCCATCCCGCCACCGCTAGGGCCGCCTTTTGCCGGAAAGCACCTTCACACGCCCTCGCCAAGTCGAGGTTTGCTGCTGCTGTGCTGAACTTGTTGCAAAGTGTGCTGGCAGTTTGTCCCCATCACCTCATCAGCATCGAATCAGTTTGGTCACTGGTGTGGAAGAGGCGGCCCTTAGACCAGTACTCAAGTACACTAAGAGGTACAAGGATCTCAATTTACTTCGATAAAAGTTTGATTCTCCGTAGCGAAAGTAGCCTAATCCCTAATTGTTTGGGTTTTTTAGTGCTTGCTTAGATCCTGATTTTCCCCTTGCTTCTTATTCCCTGCTTGGCTCGAGTCATAACAATAATCCATAGCAATTGTCGTGCTCTGCAGTGTGCATAGTGATTGTTTATTGCTTTCGTTGTTATTGCAATTTGGATTAATCTCAGCACGTGCATTTATTTTTTGCACTCAGTATGGCAACATCCCCCAAACAACCTTACCAATCCCAAATTGACGGTCTCTCTAAGGCTCTGTTTGGCGGCGAAAAATGGAATGGAATAGAATCAAGGAATGATACTGGAGGGATAAAGGGTGCAATTTGAATCCTAAACTCGTGTTTAGAGAGAAAAGAAATGGAATCAAGTTCCAATCCTTATTGTTTGGCTGTAGATTATGGAATTAAATCAAATCTAGTTTATTTAAAAAAATAATAATGACTAATAACAAAAATAATAATAACAATAATAATATTATTAATTACTAATAATAACAAATATTATTATTACTATTAATAATAATAACCATTAATATTAACACTAATTAATAATTATTAATAATTATTATTAACATTAAAACTAATTATTATTAATATTCTTATTAAGTAATATTAATAATCAATAATAATAATTCATAATTTATCATAATTATAACAATAATTATTCTTAGTGGTTAATAATAATAATTAATCATAATAATAATTAATAAAAATAATTACAATAATAATTCTTATTAATATAAATAATAATGATGATACTTATTATTAATATTAATATTAATATTATTAATTATTATAAATTATAAGTATTGTTATTAATAATAATTAGCAAGAAAAATAATAAATAATAATAAAATTAATAATTATTATTATTGCTAATAATTAATAAGAATAATTATAATTATAATTGTTAACTAATATTATTAGTAATAATTAATAATTACAATTATAATTATTAATTAATATTATTAATTATTATTAATTATAAATATTAAAAATAAATAATAAAAATATTAATTAATATATAATTACTAATAACAATTAATAAGAATAATTATAATTATAATTATTAATTAATATTATTAGTAACAATTAATAATTATAATTATAATTTTTAATTAATATTATTAGTTATTATTAATTATAAATATTATTAATAATAATAATAATTAATAAAAAAATATTAGTTAATATTAATATTAATAATGTTACCAATAATAATTAATAATTATAATTGTAATTATAATTATTAATTAATGTTACTGGCAAGAATTATAATTATAATTATCATTGTTATTAATCATAATAATAATGATTAATATTATTAATAATAATTCATAATTATAAATATAGTTATAATTATAATTATTAACTAATATTAGAAATTATAATTAATAATAATTATTAATATTAATAATAATAAACAATAATTACAATAATACTTATTATTATTATTATTAATTATATCATTAATATTATTAATAATTATATCATTAATATTAATAATATTAATAATATTAATAAAATGAATAATTATTATTGTTGATTCCAGAGGGTTGGGGACTTGAACCCTCTTGAAAATGGGAGGGTCCAAGTTCTTTAAGATTGGGTGGAACTTGATACCCCTAGGTATCAAGTTCTATCCCCTTAAAGTTCTCACTAAACACAAAAGAGTAGAACTTGACACCTAAGGATTCAAGTTCTGATGTATATAGGAGCACCCAAATGACCAAGTTAAGTATTTTTGTGGTTTTTGTAATTGAGAAAACAAGGAAAAGTAAAAAGGATAGTTCAAGGTTATGTTTGAGATAATCCTTCCGGAGCCACTCAAACCAAACCTTGGGCAATCCTTTAACTCAACTAGGATACAGAAATTAATCACCACCAAGTTGAGAACGAGGGACCTAGAACACCACTTGAGGATGCCACTCTCAAGATATAGAACTAGGGATTTATAAGGAAGAGAACAAACACTCTTCGTTTGAACTTGCTTTGTATAACTGAATGACTTGATTTGATGCTAAGCAACTCAATTTATGGCCTTTATATAGGGTAGGCCTTACATAATGAAAAGACATAACATTTCACGAAAAGATGTAAAGGAAAAAACAAAAAAACAAGTACACTTTGCTGCTTGCTTCATTCGGATGCACCTAGGATGAAAAAGTGTGTCTCTTGGTGACTTTACGTGTGAAAAAGAGGTAGCAGCAAAAGGAGATCCATGCACCCCTTTATTCACACATTCAAGCCTTGCTAGGGAAGTAGGAACTCAGCTTTGTAAGAGGAACAATGCACCAAGGCCGAAATGAGGGAGGAAGAACCATGTTCACACGTTTGGCAATAAGTGTGTTCACACCTGCAGCAAGCCTAATTTCCAAGAGGCATATCTCTCTGAATACTCAGCCAAATTCGGTGATCTTGGGCTTGTTGGAAAGCTCAGGATGTCTAGTTTCCAGGGAATGTAAGTTTGCTGAAATTGGACCAGTCTAGCAAAAGTTATGGCCCAAAGAGTGAAGACTGTCCAAACTGTCCTGGGCTAAAATACCGTGAGCTTGTGGGCTTTATTTGACCAACCAAATGAACTCCAAATAATACGTGGTTGGTCTTGTTGGAAAGCTTATTCTTTAAGCTTGAATAAGGGGAAGACCTTTATGAGAAATGCCCACTATTTCTTGCTGCAACAGACACATAAAACCGGGCCTTGGCATGGACGGACTAAGTGTGAGAAGAGGGTTGAACTCCACGACTTTTCTGAACATAAGCGCAATCTCCTTGACTTCTTTGAGCTTTGTGGGATCTTCCTTGAGCTGAATAATAGTAGTAGGATTTATGGGCATGGTGCATGATGCTCTTAATCCCCCATTTGGGAAATCCCTTTGAATAAGGCACTTTGAAGTTCAAAACAAACTCCACAAAGTGTCTTGTGTCATGGAACTCAAATAATGAGACCAAATATAAGTGTTTCCATGCATGATCTTGTTTGGCCTTTTCCTCCCTTGAAGTTGAGCTTGAAGAATGAAAATGATGCATATGGAAATATATGGGCCGAAGAGTACAGACTGCCCAAATTGGACTGGATTCTGGCAGTTTTACTTTAGGGCTTTATTTGACCAACCAAATGAACTCCAAATGACTTGCATCTTGATTCATTGGAAAGAGAACTTCTTAAACTTCAATCTAGGCCTCCTGTATCCTAGTTATACCTTCTGGAGGTTTAAGAATTTTAATCCTCAAAACCGGGCAAATAAACTGGACATGCTGGCAGCACTGACACTTTGGCTTCTATCCCTTATTTTGACAACTAAAGCTTGACTTAACTTGAAATAAATTACGTGACCCCAAAGTAGACTTTAAGAGCTTTCTAAAAAGCCAACTTGCAGCAGTCTAAGTGCATGAAAAGCTTGGAATACATGCCGCACAAAACTGGACAGAAATCAAAATTAGCTAGACTTGGTTCTTTCCCTCTGAAATGCATTGCACGCTCGATCTCCATTTGGAAACCCCTTTGGAAAAGGCATTTTGAAGTTCAAATAAAACTCCATAAAGTGTCTTTTGTCATGAAATTCAAATAATGGAACCAAATAAGAGCCTTGCCATGCATGAATTTGTATGAAACTTACCTCCCTTGAAGTTGAGTTTAAAGGATGAAAATGATTCCCTTGAAAATATACATCAAGTTCCATTCCATTTTATCTCACCAAACAGCCCGTAAAAGATTGGACCATCATAATGAGAGATTTGACCAACTAGAGGCTAAGATTGCTAGAGGCTAAGATTGACAGACTGACCCAAGCATTTGAAAAGCTGCCCATGTTGGACCAACCTCAAACCCCACCAAAAGATTCCCCCGAACTTCTCGTAGGGGGAAGTGATTGACGTAAGTGGGGTGTCTATAAGTCGGGTCCGGCTAATGAACTCGAGGAGAGGGAACCTCTTCACGCTAGCCGTCGAGAGCGAGGGCAGGGAAGTGGTTGGAGACATGGACAGGGAGACCCTACGGATCGAAGGTTGGACAACCCTAGAGACGACAAGAGGTCAAGTAGCTATAAGGAGTCTAGATATACGGAACTTGAAGCTAACTGTAGGATTGTGCATGAGGTTATTCAGACATTACCCGAAAGGTCAAGGCTGACGTTCCCATGTATGATGGTATAGATGCCAACACTTTTTCAGACTGGCTTATCGCCATGGAGGACTATTTCGATTGGTATGGGATGTATAATATTAAGTGTGTTCGCTTTGCTAAAATGAAACATGTGGGTCCCGCTAGGAAGTTTTGGCTGACACTCATCACTTACCTTGAGCGTATGCAACAACCACCCATCACCCAATGAGCAATTATGAAGGATAGGTTGAAAAAAAAGTAGCTCTCTTATTTTCATAGAGCTCATCTTGTGGACCAAATGCTTGATCTTCAGCTCTTGTGCGTCAAAATCTATATTAATAGCTTTGAGGAGTTGATTCAACATTGTGAGTTGATGGAAGACCCGTCCATTACTATAGCCTGATTTATCCGTGGCCTACGACCCGATCTTAGACGAGATGTGACGTTTTCTTCTCCTTTCACACTAGATGAGGCCTATCATAAAGCGTTAGAAGTTGAAATACTCAATAAGCTTGTGAGGCGTCCCAGCTCACCTTGCGGACCAAATGCTTGATCTTCAGCTCTTGTGTGTCAAAATCTATATTAATAACTTTGAGGAGTTGATTCAACATTGTGAGTTGATGGAAGACCCGTCCATTACTATCGCCTGATTTATCCGTGGCCTCCAACCCGATCTTAGACGAGATGTGACTTTTTCTTCTCCTTTCACACTAGATGAGGCCTATCATAAAGCGTTAGAAGTTGAAATACTCAATAAGCTTGTGAGGCCTCCCACCCTCCCGAATGGGCCTCCCACCCTCCCGAATAGGCCTCCCACCCAACTCGCCTCTAAAGCACCACAATTTTCGGCGAGTGCTTCTCATATAAAAACCTCTAGTCTTCCAGTCCCCTTTAAACCACCTTTGTCTGCCAGTGCTATCACTAGTGCTTCCAGTACCCCCGCCGATAATGTCATGCAATGTTTTAGTTGTCGTGGAAGAGGTCGTTATGCTTCCGAGTGTCCCCATCACACCCTTGCCTTATAACATAAGCCGATTGAGTGTGAGCATGAGATTGTGGAAGCTGACGGGAGTTATGAGGATCTCGTAGAGGTAGAAAACAGTCTCCTTTTAGGTGATTCTCATCTTGGTATTGTTAGGTCTCTCTTATCAAACCTGTTTTAAGTCATGAGTGGAAGCAAGGATTCAAAATGCGGTTTCGGTAGCGGTACGGCAAAATTGCTAAAATACGGCAATCGCGTTTCATATCGCGGCAATCGCGGCATGAAAATGCGGTTCGCCCAACTCTTAAACCTTTCCAATGCGGCCGTTTCGTCACGGTCCGGCCACATTTTGAATCCATGAGTGGAAGCGTACCACCATCTTTCATACTCTTGTTAAATGTGGCGACACTTCGATGAAAGTGATCATAGATGGTGGAAGCACCATGAATGTGGTAGCTCAGTCCATTAAGCGTTGTAACCTAACAGTTGAGCCCCACCCTCATCTCTTTAAGGTAGCTTGGGTCGATAAGACTAGCCTTACGGTCTCCCATAGATGTAAGGTCCCTATTCAAATTGGAAGTTATAAGGATGAGATCGTATGCGATGTTATGTCCATGGATGTTGCTCACATTTTGTTAGGTCGACCTTGGCTATATGATCGAAGTGTCACTCATCATGGTAGGGACAATACCTACACCTTTAAGTTTAAGAACAGGAACATCACTCTTACACCTTGTCGGCCTAAACAGTTGCTTTCTCCCTCAAGCCCAAAGCCTTCACCGACCTTGTCCTCGCCTGTGCCTCCCTACACTTCACCTCCAACCAAGGGAACCATCTCTCACCTTCATCATAAACCCTTCGAGAGATTGAGGAACTTTAATTGATTAACGGGTAAGAGTCTTACTGAGATTGACCATGGATTTTCCCCTCGCACCCCCCACTGACCTTATCCCCCTCCCTCTTGATGTCCGAGTCTCCAAACCTGCCTCCACATTTGCGCAGCATAGTCATGATTTGCATGCTGAGATTCGTTCTACAATTGCAATAAGTAATGATAGTTCTAAGCTTCCGGATGTGCATCGCAAGGACATTTATTTTGAGGTGGGTGATTTTGTTATGACTCGTGTTCGACCTGAATCATTACCCAAGCACTTTCAAACAAAGCTCCACACTCGAGCCATGGGTCCTTACCTGCTTATCAGGAAGTTGGGATCTAATGCTTATGTACTTGATTTGCCGGACAACTTGGGTGTTAGTCATATTTTCAATGTGGAAGATCTAACTCTTCATCGACATACTTTTCAGCCTCCTTACCTTCCTTTGAGTGCTTCTGCAGGTACTAGAGCCCCAAAGCTCCCTCCTTTTCCACATCCACATACTGGCGTTGGCTGAGTTGATGCTGAGTTTGCGGCACCTTCATGGTAGTTTGTGGCATCTCTTTCGTGCATGGTCAAGCCGCCCATGAATTGATGGTTGTGTATTTCTGCGAATGAGTTCCGCACCTGGGATCTTGCACTTCTGGTACTTTCAAGACAACTCGTCAGAGTCGAGTTCTTTTCCGGTGGGGAGAATGCTGCAGTATCACGAAATATAAAAGTTTAGAAATTTAGAAATTATCTTTTAATAGTAGAATATCTTTTCGTTATCTTTTTTTAAGCAAGGAACAATATCTTTTTGATTACGTTATCTTTTAGTTTCCTCAGTGTTTAGGTCTTTTTCTATTTAAACTCTCAGTTATACATTAGGGAGATACACTTAATGAATTGAAATATTAAGCATTGAAAGTTCTGTTTGAATTTTCTCGGCGTGGGAATTGCTCTTAGAGCGTCCTACATCAATTATTCCCCTTTGTAGGAATTGCTCTTAGAGCGTCCTACATCACGCAGGCTTAGGATCAGGATTCAAACGCATAGCAACTTGAGAATTTACAAATCCTCACCACCGCTTTGGCTGGAATTTAAACTTTTTTCACCAAAAATCAAAAGCACCATATGGGACCGAACAAAGCAAGGCTCGTTACTCCCAGCAAACTGTTGACAAGTACAATCTCGAGCTTTTTGGGTTACCAGCCGATTTGGCCATGATTCTATCAGCTTTCTTGACTGGTATAAGAATCATTGGATACATGCAATTAACGCTTAAGACTGCCAATGTGGCAGGACGAAAACTACCAACATACACCAAATTATCTACCAGCGGACCAGTAGCAAAACATCAATACCAAGCGCTACTAGCCTACTAGTAAATCAAATGTTACCAGGCACCACTAAAGAGATTATACAATTTTTAATAGAAAATGATAGCATTGAAAGAGAAATGTGAAACGGAAGATGGCTCTCCTATTTCTGAACCATTAATAACCTGAAGTGTACGTACCAAACGCATGAGATCTTTAAAAGGAAGAACAATTGGGTCAATGGTTCATGCCAAAATATGTTATGACGACTTTTAGAAACCCCCTCCGCCCCCCTCCCTTCCCCTAAAGAAACCCCAGACAAACAGCAGGAAAGGGGGGGGGATTATCAACAATGGAAGCAGAAATTGTTGAGACTAAAAAACTTTCATCTTTCAAAAGCCACCCCTGCTTGCAATCCCAAGCATTTCCACCTAGAAAAAGTACATATGAACCATTTTTTCCCTAGCTATACTGCATTATCCTCATGCTTTATGAATTGACATGAAATTGTAAACATTAATTTCAGCGCTTACAGAAAGTTACATAGGTTCTATGCATTTCATGCTCACAGGAGACAATTAGTTTTATGTGCATCTCTTCAGATGAAGAAAATATATCAAGAACCATGTAAAATGACCTCTCTTTTTTCACTCTCATTAAATTAACACAATAATAACAAACAAAGGGCAAGAAAACAATTATTATGAACATGAAAGAAAGGAATAAGGCTAAATCAATCAAAGATCTCCATGCGTCAGGAATCCAGCGACATAATTTAATTTTAGTTATACCCATGCTAGCATCCACAACAATCAAAGGATAGGGGACAAACCCGGTTCATCAGCCAGCACCACAATTGAAGAAGGAAAGCTACATGCAAGTTGCACTTTTGCTTCTGCAACTACAGGCTTTGGATGGTCATCTCCAACCAGATTCCCACGTTTAAAAACAAGTGTCTGGACAATCAAATCAGAAGGCAGGTGAGTTTCTAACTATTAGCTTAGTTGAAGATAAATGACATCTTTAAACTTATGCTAAATTTTTTATTAAAAAATGATAAACATACAAAGTTCCCAAGTTCTCGGCACAAAACCCTGTATACGTCTTCATGTCTACTCTGAACCTGGTGAACAAGGGCCCCATCTTTCGGAATGGCATGCAGTTCATCACAAACATCAACAGCTTGAACAAAGTCAACTCCCTTACCCCATTTTTCAGGTCCTCCAAGAAGTTTGACATCTAGATGCGTTCCAGGAGCAAGATACAAATCATTCAAATTTTCTGATTGATCATACTTATCTGCCTTTTCCAAATCAAACCAGTAGCCACCAAACTGATTCCCATCTCCAGCCTGAAGCACAACAAGTGGCAAGAAGGACGCAATAGGAGCAGATGCTTTCAACATAATTTGCCGTCCAAAATTATGATCCAAATGTTTAGAAAGGGATGCCTGCAAAATAGCTCGACCAGGTCTAGCAGCGTAAACATAGGTCCATGCACAAGAATGATCAAGATCAGATTGTTCAACTTCTTTGGGCTTATTCTTGAGAAACTCCTCCCTGGTAGAGTTGACAACCATGAAAGACTCACTTCCAGATGACCATTTTATAGATGCACTAAAAGCATCACACTGATAAAAATAATCACCTGTAGGTATCAAGAATAAATCAAAATTATAAGAATCAAATTCAAGAATTAAAATAATCTTGGAAGAAGTGCAAGCCATGGTACCATTTGCTGCTTTCATAGCCACAGCAGCTTGAAGGTGGGAGCCTATCACAGTCTCTAGTGCAAAGTGTGGCAGCATAACCAAAGAAGAAGGGATGGCAACTTCAACTGTCACCTACATGACAAAACTTAACCTTAGAGCACATGGATGATACTCAAAACCAAAAGAACAAGTACACAGGGTTTCTTAATGTGAACTTGTAATTTTCAGTACTTGGCTTAGAGAATGGAGAATTCTAAAGCTTTTCCACCTTTTTTCTGGGCGGAACTTAGTTTAAAAGGTGCAAGGCAAACCGAGGTGCATAGGGCGCGAGGCAAAGATGCACACAATACTAATGCAAGGCGCACTTCTATGCAAAAATGTTTAAAATTCATTCACATTTCACAAAGCACCTTTTCTAGAAAAAGGTCAGATAAATGCATTAAAAAAATTGATTCGACATCAATATGACTATAACAACGCAAATAGCCTTAAGATATGTTATATGGACATCGTATTTCCCCAAACACACATGTACCGTACAAGCACAGCTCAATTTCAGCTCCCAAGGAAAGAAATGAAGAAAAAAGATAAAAGATAATGCCAAGAACAAGAAATACTCTTGCATCCTTTAGGCGCACCTCATCCCCAACAAGATGCCGAACCCGTCACCTCATACAGAGGGGCGCTTTTTTAAACTAAGTTTTTTGGGGGAGGGTATAGAGAGGTGTTCAAAGGACTCACAGTGATTTACACTTTTCCTTATCTTTTTTTAACTATTATTTACAATCTTCAATCATTTGGGGGGAAAAAAAAAAGTGACCTCTATATAAACCCTAATTTTGTGCCATTATAGATAGCCACACATCTTTCATGTTGATCGAATAATTCATCCTCTACTCCAACTCTAGCCGCCATATAGAAGATACAATCCACACCAAAACATACCATTAAAGCATCATCCTGACCCAAAGAAACACTATGCCAACCAATTCTGGCCGTTGAACGATTCATTACCAGTTCATAAACCTAAACGAATATCTGAGACCGTGTTCACCTTCTAATAACAACAATATCGATTTTTAGAAATTACATTCATTTATAAGTACACATTAACATCTCCAAAACCAAATACTTATTGCTCAACATAGCAAGATTCATTTTTAGAACCTCGAATATGTTATTTGATTTTCTTTAAAGAAAATTCAAGCAACCATGGAAGCAATTTTCCATCCACCAGCCACCCACCCCCCCCCCCCCCCCCAAAAAAAAACCACAGACTCACCCTGTTTGACACTGCCTTGTGTCATGGCCCATGGGATGATGTCCACACAAACTCACCTCCGAGGCAGTGCTGGGACAGCTCTACACAAAACCCTTCTAAGTTTTTTTTTTGGGGGGGGGGGGGGGTGAGTTTTATTAAGTCCAAGCTCAAAGATTGGAATAGGGACGTCTTTGGCCACGTTGATACTAAGATGGCTTATTTGGTAGATAAAGTCAAGCATCTGGATGAAAAGGAGCAACAACAATCTCTCACCTTCGCTGATAGACTTGAGAGGTTGGATCTTGAGAAAGAGTCTTCAAAGGTATGTAACTGGATAGACATCTTCTGCCGGTAGAGAGCAAAGCAGCATTGGATTGAAGGAGGAGATCGCAACACCAAATTCTTTAACAAGATGGCTAATAGTAGAAGAAAATTCAATGCTATTCATAATATTAAGGTGGATGGTGAGTACCATGTGGAGTCTTCTTCTATTAAATATGCAATTACACAGTTTTATGTTAATCTTTATCAAGAAGACCAATCATCTCAGCCTTTCCTTGAGGGGATTGATTATGATCTTATTAGTCTTGACTCTTGATGATACTTTTCAGCTTGAAAAGGACTTCTCCAAGGAGGAAGTTTAGAATGCGATCAATGACTTGGGCAACGATAAAGCTCCAGGTCCAGATGGTTTAACATTGCCATTTTCCAGCATTCTTGGAGTACTGTCAAGGGGTAGATTATGGGCCTTTTTGGTGATTTTCATAAGATTGGCATCTTTGAGTAAAGTTTGAATGCCACTTTCATCAGCTTGATCCCTAAAGTGACAGGCAGATGACGTTACGAATTTTAGACCCATCAGTCTAGTTAGGAGTGTGTACAAAATTATTGCCAAGGTTCTTGCCTCGTGGATGAGAAAAGTCATTGGCAAAATTGTCGGCCCTTACCAGCATGCCTTTGCTCCCGGTCGTCGAATTTTATATGCTTCTTTGATAGCTAATGAGTTTATTGACACCTATCTCAAATCCAACTGATCGGGAATCCTATGTAAGCTCGATATTGAGAAGACTTTTGATCATGTCTCTTGGGATTTCCTTATGACCACTCTCGATAAAATAGGCTCCCCTAGCAAGTGGAGGAGATAGGTGTACTTTTGCATTTCTAGTGTTAGCTTTTCAGTTTTAATCAACGGTGAGGCCTCAGGTTTCTTCCCGAGTACAAGAGGGCTTCATGAAGGTGATCCACTTTCCCGCTTGTTATTTATCTTGGTGATGGAATCACTTAGCAGAATGCTTGTTTAAGCAACTGAGGTGGGTTTACGAGAAGGTTTCCAAATTGGTAACTCTCAATCTGGCAACTTGTTCATCCCTTACCTTCTCTTTGCTGATGACACTCTTATTTTTTGTAAACTGGATGAGAGTAAGTGAGTAACCTTGGGTATTTGAGGTGTTCCCTTCTCCTTTTCAAAGCAATGTCTGCGCTTAGAGTTAACTTATCTAAAAGTGTTCTTCTGCCAATTGGTGAGGCTCCCGAGGTGCATCACTTGGCTCATTTCTTTGGCTGTGGGGTTGATTACCTGCCTTCTTCCTATTTTGGTCTCCCTCAGGGAGCAAATTTTAAGAGAAAAGTTGTCAGGGACCCTATTGTTGAAAGGTTCCACAAGAGATTAACGAGGTGGAAATATAAGTTTTTGTCCAAAGGGGGTAGGCTCACTATGTTGAAGAGCATTTTATAGAGCCTCCCCATTCATTTCATGTCCTTGTTCACTATCCCAGCTAGCATCGGAGAAAATCATGATCCATGAGAGACTTTCTTTGGTCAAACGATGAGACCAGTGGCTTCCATTGGGTTCATTGGGCAGAGGTTTGTTGCTCCAAGCAAAAGGGAGGCCTAGGCATAAGACCTCTTCGTCATATAAACGAAGACCACGTGGCTTTGGCATTTTGCTAAAGGGGAAGAAGCTCTTTGGAAAAATGTGATCAACGCCAAAAACGGGGTTCATAGTCGAGGTTGGTGAAGCAAGCAAAGCACCAATGCCCATGGGGTGGGTTGTTGGAAATCCATTTTAGCTGGTTTGGAGCGTTTCATATCCTTACCGCATTTTGAGGTTAAGACTAAGTCCAAAGTGCTTTTTTGGCATGATGCTTGGTGCGGAGACCAACCTCTCAAGTTTCAATTTCCTAAGCTTTTTAGGTTGGCCCTTCTTAAAAAGGCCACGGTGTATGACGTGGTCTCTTGGAACAGTGACCAAAGTCATTAGAATATAACATTTTCTAGGAGCCACAATGATTAGGAAGAAGAAAGTGTTTGTAATTGTTTTGCTACACTTGCCAAGGTTAAGGTTCTTCCCTCAAGGAGAAGGCTCTTCCTGAGGGTACTGATGAAATTATCTAGCCTTATTATTTCCCTTATAACTCCAGTAATTCTCATACCATCAAGAGTTTCTGTCACAAGCTTTATAGTGGTGGGAATTGCCCTAATTTCCCTGTAAAGGCTATTTGGAAGTCTAAAGCGCCCAGATCAACGTGCTTTTTTGCTTGGGCGACCCCTAAAGGCAAGATCCCCATAGAGGATACGCTTAAAAGGAGAAACTTTAACGTGCCAAGTGGATGTTTTATATGCCTTGAGGAGGAAGAGACGGTGGACCACCTCCTTATTCGTTGTATTTGGGTTTCATCACTTTGGCATTTGTCTCTTTCCTTGATCGGTGTTAGATGGGTTCTACCTTTCTCTGTGAAGATGTCTAGGTGGCATGGAGAATAAGAATGAAGAAGAGTTGGGTTGATGGTATTTGGAAGATGATTTCTTTGGCAATTTGGTGGTGCACATACAAGGTAGGGATTAGTCGGATTTTTTAGGGAAAAGCTTTGTCCTTGTAACATTTCAAGCTCAACTTTTTGAGAATCTTAAATAATTGGAGTAATGCATTTAATGGTTTTTGTAGATAATATTATGCATGAGAGCTTGAGGGCATGACATCTTTGTCTTTGCCCTTTTTGTACATAAGTGGCATCCCCTTGATATCTTTCTAATACAAAATTTTGATTATTTATCTCAAAACCCTTCTAAGTTTGCTACTAAGCCTCCCCGCACGCTGGATTTGCTTTGCAAGCTAAGTAAGCAACTAAGGAGTACACACTAGGGAGTTTAGGGAGAATGCCTTGTATTAATACTTGTAGCTTGGATGATTACAAATGAGCCTCCTTGGGGTATTTATTTATATGCTCCCACCTCCTCGCTGAAAATTGGAGGTCTATTTGATAGTATGGTGTACATCAATTCTCTACACACTTCATACAAATATCCAAGGTTCGATACTAGTACAAAATATTCGACCAAAAGCATATGTTCCCCTTCTACTATTCAGTTCACTTAATTCATCGTTTTGCAGGGTCCCAAATGATTTGGCTTACTCGAAAAAAGTAAGTATGTGAAACTGGGAAGTAACATTCTAGGGGGAAAAAAAATTTAGTGAAGTCTAAAGCTTTCCTTGATGCTTGGCCAATTGTGGGTTCAATATTAACAATGAGTCCATGGCTGAATTCATCATCCCGTATCCATTCACCCCATCCTCCCCTATTGCCTTTCCCTACTACACCAAACCCTAACCTTGCTATCCCAAATCCCACCCCAACCCTACCCCCCAACTCCCAATTGTCACCTTTCCCTTCAAAGGACCATCATAACATTCACCAACCCCTTGATTCCTGCGGTGATCACCATCACCAAAGCCTCCTACCCCCTCCATGGAACTTAGTTTTAAAAAGCCTGCCTGAGGCACACCTAAGCGTGCCTCAGCATGAGGCTACCAGGTCAGCGCCTTAGAGGGGATGAGGTGCGCCTCAAGGATGCGGGACTACATCTTCCCCCTTTTTCTTATTTTTCTTAGCCTTACCTTTACCTTTTTTCTTTCTTCCTTCCTTGGGAGCTAAAAGGTGGTCTAAACTTGTACAACAAGTGTAATGCATTGGGGGAAAATGACAATAAGATAACATATCTTAAGGTCAGTTGCGGTGTTAGTAGTCATATTGGTGTCTAATCACATTTTTAATGCATTTATCTAACTTTTTTTTGCAAAATATGCTCTGTGAGATACGAAAGACTTAAAAAAAAAATTTGCATAGAAGTACCCCTTGTATCCATGATGCGTGCGCCTTCGCCTTGCGCCTCGCGCCTCACGCTTTGGGATTCTATGCGCCTCAGTGCGCCTCACGCTTTTAAAACTAAGCCATGGAACCACATGTCTCTCCTACCACCCTCTCAATACTACCACCCAGCTCTGCCACCAGCACCACCTGTACCTGTGCCTACTCTGCCCATGCCACCCTTTTTTTAAATCCCAAAAAACCCTAAACTAAGAGCTAAGGCCATCCTTCTCCTGCTCCTCCAAATGTAAGCCCAAATGACACTACCAAACTCCAATTCCATCAACCATGCCCCTGCAACACCGCCCTCAATTATTACAGCCGTTATCCATGTTGGCCATCTGCAGGAAATTTCACGGGCCAAGCTGGGAAGGTGAGATAGACAGACAGGTGGAGTACAGGGCCAGGGGAAAATTAAAAGGGGAAATGACCAGCTCGCCTTCAATTTCATGTGTCAAATGTGAGGGAAAGCTCCAACTTTGCTATAGTTATGAATATGCCATTGATGACCTCCACCGCTTCTTTTTTTCCTGGATTTAGTTGTAGCCATCGGATCTTGAACTCAATGGTCCAAATTGAGTTCACACTTAAATAGTTGTTTGCACCTAATTCTCCTCCCCCCTCAACATGCGCATGCATATTAGAAGGGAGATAAATTGGAGATGAATTAATGTTCCTCTGGATGTGCAAAAACAGAACATATGATAAAAGCAACCAAATAATGGTACCTCATCAAAGTTGAGACTATCAAAAATAGAAATGACTTTAACGATAGCTTTCCCAGGCTTTTTGGCCCGCACAACACCCGTAGCAGAGACAGATAAAACACTGGCATCAGACGGAACCCATCTATAATCAGCTCGTGTTTTTGCACAGCCTACAATAAAAGCAAAAGAAAGCATGTTTAGTTATAAACAGAACGATAGCATTGTTGGCCATTTGACAGACTAAGAAGGATAGAAACCTCCAGCAGCTTTTAGCTCGGTCTCCTGATACACATCTGGTGCCCATGGGAGCAGAATAGCAGAAGATGAAGCCCTCCTTCCATCTTCCAAATGCCTTACTTGGTCACAAACCATAACTTCTTGAACCACTTTCAGAACCTGTAGCAGAATCTCCCCAATAAAGGCCTATAATTAAACTATGCAGCTGAAGCAAATTACTTCAAAGGACAAACCAGTGCCTATTTGCTTACTGTATTAGCCATTCATGCTCAATCAGATAAGAAACTGACGTTCAATTAAATGTTTTGACATGAACACAAATTAAATTCATTTCCTGTACAATCTTCAACACCAATCAACCACAATTCACATCATTGTCATGCATGCATGCTCGCAATTTAGTACACGAGAATCATATCTAAGGTCATTCTAAACTGGTAGCTGCCAGCTTGATAAAAGACATGCACCATGCACATATTGTTAGCACACCACAAGGTTGCATTATGAACTGATAGGACATCATAATACGAGAAATAAATGGAAATTATTTGTGCAGAAAATTTTAGAAACAACAGCTTCAAGTATGGGAAGACAAAAGCACTCAAGCTCAAAAGAAAATGTAAATTTCAGTTTGAAATTAAGATCTTAAGCATCAGATGGAAACTTCACATCTTCTATGTACTCCTTCCATCTAGTGATTGTCCTAGTTGGCTTTACATAAATATTAGGAAAACCTACCACAGGCACAGGAGAACCTTTTTCTCAAAATATTTTTATATTGGAATGCAAACATTTTGCAACACGGAATGCAAATGAAGACAGTATAGACCTTTGCATTTTGGTCTGAAACACAAATATTTTGGGAGAAAAATGCAAAGATTTATACAGTCTGTTCATTTGATTCCACATTAAAATGCTTTTGGCAATCTAAAAGCTAATACTTCTAGAAAATAGGATGCCATAGAAATTTTCTTTAGTATTATTTCCTTTGTCCATATTATATTATTGATCTGAAATTCGTGTATTACAAGATCATTGGCCAACATTCCAGACCAATCATATATTTTGTATACGGATAGTGCAAAGATGGTAGATTCATGACACATTAGGTTACAAAGAGAGAAAAAGAACCATCATAACCAGGCAGGTAAGCATTAGGGAGGCAGCATACTTGTGCTAGTGACATGCGATGAGTTGGTCCAATTAGACCAGGCAAAAACCAATGTAACCCAAACCCACCCAAAAATTTTGGCTTTGAACATGATTTTCTTGATCCAAACCCGAATCAAACTAAACCCCCCCCCCCAAAAAAAAAAAACCACCCCGCAAATTAGTAGGTTAAATCTAACCCGAACCCATTCTAGCCTTCAGGTCAAAAATAAAAACAGTAGTTTTGTGTTAATGACATGCTGACTGAGTGTTATATCCCTATTATTTGATTTTCCTTTTACCTTATGTCTCTAAAGATAATGCTTATTTATTACATTGCATTATTTAGAGAGACATCACACGGCTATCAACTCCCTTAACGCACAAACACTAACACCCTTCTTTTCTCAACTTGATTCTCATAAAATAACATCGTATACAAATTATACATAATGTAATTTCAACAAGACCGGGATGAAATGGTATGAAATAAATAATTTATATTTTTAATGAAATCAATAAGAACAAGACAAATATTGTAAAATGTGCTAGTCGTACCATTATATGTTTACTAAGTGAATATGTAATCGTACTTTAAAAGAAATATTACTAGTAATAATCTAAATTTTTGATGTTATAATTAAAATAATAACTGTAAGGTCTTGTACTTCTTTTATTCTCTTTTATTTGATTCTTATTTTCACTAGACTTGAATCACAATGCTAGGGTGGGAATTGGTTGAGTTAGGGTCAAGTCGAGCATTTCTGGGTGAATGAGAGGGCCTGTCAAGTCAATCCTCTTTTGACCTGTTCCAAAATGAAGCAAACACACCAAAAAAAAAAAAACTCCATGTACTAATCATTATTATCTCTAAATAGTTGGTAACATATTTTTTACCAGGGGTAGGGAAACAAGAACTAGGGACTTGTGTGTCGTGAGGTGCATCAATGATGAAAACGGCAAGGTGTTGTCTGAGGATGCAGAGATTAAGGAGAGATCGCAAAAGTACTTTCCCAAACTCCTCAATGGTGAGGAAAGAGAGAGTAGTGAGAGGCGTCTTGATGCTCAATTGTGTGAACCTATCAGAAAAGAGAGATTAAAGAGACCCTAAAGAAGATGTCCAATAGGAAAGTAGAGGGACCAAACCAAATACCAGTGGAAGTATTGAAGTGTTTGGGTGAATAGGGATTAGAGTGGCTAACATAACTTTTCAATGTATTTTTAGGACCGCTAAGATGCCCAAAGAATGGACGTTTAATACAGTCATCCCATTGCACAAGAACAAATGTGATATTCAGGATTGCAATAATTACAGGGATATAAAATTGCTCGGGCACACTATGAAGTTATGGGAGAGGGTAATTGAGAGAAGCTTGCAGAAGAATGTTTCGATATCAGATAACCAATTTGGTTTTATGCATAGCAGGTCAATCATAGAGGCGATTTACCTCCTTAGAAGGCTCATGGAATTGTATGGAGATAGAACGGTAGATTTTCATATGGTGTTCATTGATCTGGAAAAAGCATATGATAGAGTTCTGCGTGAAGTGTTATGGAGATGCTTGGAAAAGAAAAGAGTGTCACCAATGTATATTCGAGTTATTAAGGATATGTATGAGGGAGGTAGGACGAGTGTTAGGACGCCAGGAGGGGCTACCTATGACTTCAACGTTGGTATGGGCCTACATCAGGGTTCCGCTTTAAGAACTTAAAAAGGGAATTCAAGATGAGTTAACATGATGTATGTTATTTGCAGATGATATTGTTCTTATTGATGAGACCAGAGAGGGAGTTAATGGCAAGTTGAAGCGATGGAGACATACACTGGAGTCTAAGGGTTTTAAAGTAAGTAGATCGAAAACTGAATACCTACATTGTTGTTTCAGTGGAAGGGAAGATGCGGGGGGAGAAGTCACCATTGATGGGATGTCGATACCAAGGTAGAGAAGTTTAAATATCTAGGCTCGATCATTCAACAAAATGGGAATATCGATGAAGATATTAACCAGCACATAAAAATGGGTTCGCAAAAATGGAAGTATGCTTCAGGTGTGCTATGTGATAAGAGGATGCCTGTAAGATTAAAAGACAAAGTTTATCATATGGTAGTTAGACCAGCTGTACTGTACTGTATGGATCGGAGTGTTGGCCTATAAATAAGACCCAGGTCCAAAGGTTGATGATAGCAGAGATGAGGATGATTAAGTGGATGTGTGATTATACGAGAATGGGTAGAATTAGGAATAGGGTAATCAGAGATTTAGCTAAAGTGGCTCCCATAGAAGATAAGATGAGAGAAACAAGACTTAAATGGTTTGGTCATGTGAAAAGAACGAGTGTGGATGCTCCAGTGAGGAGATGTGAGAGGATTAACATTCTCGAAGGTAAAAGAGGGAGGGGACGACCAAAGAAGAATTTGGAAGAAGTGATTAGAGAGAATTTGAAAGTTATAGGATAGACGGAGGACGTGACCTTAGTTTAAAAAAGCCCGTCTGATGCACGCCTAGGCGCGCCTCCGCCTGAGATTACTGGGTCAGCGCCTCGAAAGGGAATGAGGTGCGCCTCAAGGATGCGAGGCTATATCTTCCCCCTTTTTCTTCTTTTTCTTAGCCTTGCCTTTACCTTTTTGCTTCTTTTACTTCCTTGGGAGCTAAAAGGTGAGCTAAACCTGTACCATAAGTACGTGCGGTGGGAAACTACAATGATCAGATAACATATCTTAAGGCTATTTGCGGTGTTAGTAGTCATATTGATGTCTAATCATATTTTAAATGTACTTATCTAACTTGTTTCTGTAAAATATGCTTTGTGAAAGATGAAATACTTTAAAAAACTTTTGCATAGAAGTGCGCCTTGCGTACATGATACGTGCGCCTTCACCTTCGCCTCGCGCCTTGGGACCCTATGCGTCTTAATGCGCCTCGCGCTTTTTAAAACTAAGGACATGGCTCAAGATAGGAGACTATGGGGGGGTAGGATTAGGATCTTAGATCACAAAGAGTGGGCCACCTGATTTGGTTGGGTTTTTTCGGTTGCAACAGGGTAGGTTTGGTTGTGGTTTTTTTCGTATGTCATGTTTGTCTACAGGTAGTACATACATCTGGGAAGAGACATTATTTGCCTACCTTTGTTCGTTAAAGTATAGTAACTTCCTCTGCTATGTTGTAATTATATTGTACGTATATTTACATAATTACGGCCACCTAATTTATTAGTATTTCTTAATTCATTCCCTGCTGCATATCCTTAGTTTTTCTCCATTTAATGTTTTCACAAAATCCTTCTTCTACAAAATGTTTTCACAAAATTTTATTTTTTTGGGTCTCTTGGATTCAGCCTCTATACGAGCAAGAATGCCGGTAGAGGTAAGGCCGCCAACATGGCTACATCTGGATCTCCCCAGACCCCGCGAAAGCCGGACCCACACTAGGAGATGTTGTTGTTGTTATATTTTTAACCAGGGGTAACAATTAAATTAGTATAATAGGTAAGTCGACAAAAACATCGAATCATCAGACTAGCGATTAATGAGCCGACTCCAACTCGTTATTACTCGAACCCCTTATTGACCCGACCCTTTATTTACCTTATTTTAACAGCCGACCCACTCAATCTAATGGAGACTTGGCCTGTTGCCCACCCCTACATGCCTCTCATAACGTTATGAAAAGTTCGAACATTGTTAATACTCTTTGAAGAAAAAACAATTAATACACTTTTTCATAAATTACGGACAACTTCCAAGCACAAATACGTTGAGCTTTTACAATTGAAGAAAGAAAATAATCAATAAATTACTACCGATTTTTCATTGTTTTGAACAATTTCTGTGGCACTTTTAACACAATAAGTAAGAGGCATCTTTTAATATTTTAAAAAGTCAACAGCAATTTTAGTCAAGAACTCTATTTTTATTTAGGATCTAATCTTATTCTATATTGCTTCTCTGTTATACGCATACATTGTCTCTATTGATGCTTATTTGCCGAGAAAGCAGAAAGGACATGCGCTAATATGGGAAAGACCATCTAGTGAGCTAGGCGCATCAAGCCATAAACTGTATGGCATAAGGAAGACAACAAAGACAGCTTTAGGAATGTAATATCTAAGCATGTCATCTTGATGGGCAAATGGACTAGACATTTTCCTTTAGACACCTAATTCCATTGCAAATAGTGATCAAAAGAACATATGACATTTAGAGGAATGCATTCATGATTCAGTATGACACGTGCTTCCTACACAAACAACTACAATTAGATGTCAAGAACTTTCTCCTGTGCATTCCCTTGGTCTCGATAAGGTTGGTAGTTGGGACTTGGTAAACGTAAACTGGGCTTAGACGGAATCATGGGCAGGAATGTGGCATTTTCTGTCTTGTGCAGTCTTAATCATCTCTTCTTCCAGACATAATGCTCCAATATAGATTTATTTTTATTTTCCCTTTTTTGTGGCATTATCATCTCCTTAAAATATCCAATGCTCAAGGAACTCACAGAATTAAGACTTTCAGGAACTTATGAAGTGATCTGGTGCCTTCAAGTTTGTTGCTTTTCGGGTATTACAATCAAAGGGTGTGAATGGTAGAACCTTTTGATATTTATCCTAAAATGTCTTTCCATAAACATGTACATAACAACTGCCCTCCATAAGCATTTATGATGTCAAAGTTGATTGAGATGTCAATCTCAAAGAGGTGAGAGTCTTTCCTAGGACAAGGATGGATAAACTTAATAGTAATGATTACAAAATGTGAATCTCAAGACCAAAAGTGCAAGGTGTAGACATAGATAAGCATGCCCCTCAAAACCCTTTCTAACCCCAATTTTTCCCTCGCTCACCTTTCATTCCACAAAATGCTTGCATGCAACATATTCCATAGCTGGCTTTCTAGCTCTTCACTAACCACAAAGGGGAAAAAAATCCCACTCAATGAAGCTCACTAACATTGATACAGCATAGATATTTACATTGGGGCTTGCTTTGGCTCGAGAAAGCCAGCATAATGACTCATTTCTAGAAATTCGTTGTGACACTGGTTAAGGTATCATGTTAGGGTAGACAAAGAAATTGTAAGTTATGTTCTTATCCATAACATTAACATGTGAAATAGCAAGGCTAACCCTAAAGTCAAAACTATTCAAAACCATGACATTAGCAATAGGATGAACAGAATCATTTTCTAGTTTTAATGACCAAGGGGTTTCTTTTTCTTTTTTCAATGAACCACAGTTTTTAATGTTGTTGCCTTGATTAATTTCATCATTTGGAGTTTCAAACAGATGATTGAGACTAAGTTCAAACCCTCAGGGTTATTTTGCACCTGATTTTGGGTTAGCCACAACCAATGCACAAAATACAGGTTACTGGAACAGTACCTCCGTGCCTTCAAGATGACCAGTAGAATAAGTTAAAGATGCTGACAATTTTCCCAGTCCAGGTGATCTTGCAATGAGGATTCTTGAATGCTTCCAACCATACGTGAGTGCAGCACTCTGAGGCACAGGAGAATTCTTCCAGTGTTCTGGCTGATCATAATACAATTTCACGTCTTCATTCTGCATTAACAATGAAAAACTTGCATAGTAACGCATAGTCGCACACACTGTAAGGATGTGTAAGTTCAAGGAACAAAAACTAAAGAATGCGATGTATTCGAGTCCTCAACAGTAAAAACGATGCTTTCCCTCATTTGAAGTTTGAACACATTACAAGAGCTTAATAGCATTGTTTTTTCCTCGCACATCAAAAGTGAAGTAGCAAAAACAAAACAAAAAAAACTCAATGCTTCAAACATTTTTGTGTTGTTAAGAAGAACTCACATGAGCAAGTGCACTACTCTGAACCATGAACATATCAACAGCATACGGTACAGACAAGTTTAAGTGGAGAACTCGTGCTAATGATTCTAGAAGGAACCCATATAGAGTTCTATATTAATATTTACTAGACATTGTTAAAAAGGCAATACTATGCAGAACCTTAGCGTCCGCTCACATTTAACAGATTATTCACATGTAAAATTACTTTAAAAAAAAAAAGCAACAGAGTCAGAATTTTATGCAATATCCAGCGACAAAATACATTCGAGAAATATAGAAGCATGACTACCTCGGTAAGACATATTTCTCGAGCACTAGGACCTCGAGAGAGAACTTTCAATTCAACTAGATATTGCCTTCCGGAAATGACATACCAACGTGCATTGGACAATGTTGGTTCCACTCCCTCAATGGGATCGCCAGATTTGGATAGAGGCAACAAATATAAAGATATATAATCCGGCCACACAACATTAAAAGATGATATTTGCACATTTCCAGCAATCCTGGTATCCTCAACTAGGATGTTTGTTGCCCCTAGGTTTATTGCCCGCACTGAACCCAGAGTGGCATCCACCTGAGCAACAGATGAATTTGATGCTGACCAGCGGTGAAAGGGAGATGGCAGAGGTATCACTGCAAGCGACAACACAGGTTCGCTACATCAGGTAAAACCTAAAAGCATCTTTAAACAGAAATTTAAGCAGCAATCAAAGTGCAAACATGATATAAGGTTCAAGCCCTCCCTTTTTGTCCTCGCACAAGGATTCAGGCACAATATTTCTAAACACATGAAGAAAATTTTGGCAAGCATTAATGTAGTATTATAGTCCTGGTGCCAGAAAACTGAAATCTTTCAGCAATTCAGCTAACTTTATCCAGCAGTAACTAGAAAATTAGAAATCCTAGCAGCTCCACTAGGAATTTATGCATAATTACAATGTGGCCATTAACCACTAAGCAGTATCTGAAATAGTGCGCAAAAAAGGGGATAATAAACTACCTGGCCTTGAACTCCTTGTGGCCATTAAAGCAACACACAGAGATAGAAAAACTATGTTATCTACTTCATATTTAAACCCATACTCAGCAAAATCTCATCTCACAGAACAAGTAAACAAAAAATAACAAGAATTCGATGTCGGGACAATATCCTAATTCGCTGTCCAGAAAGTCAAGTCCTAGACCATAAAACCCAATAAACAACCCAGAGATGTATGCTACTGTTTTTATCCTAGCCATGGGAAGGGGAGATCTTAAATCCACAATTCAAGAAATATTTTCCTTTTCTTTTAATAAGGAAAAAATAGAGTATTGACAGAACAATATCTTCCCTCTGATTGAATTGCTCCTCCATGATCAAAGGTCGCCTATCCTTAACTTCCTTTTAGCATGACAAGGCACGCCCCTCAACAAGCTTTCAATAAGCTTCACTTGGAACCAAGACACAACCTAGATTTCAATTGCATACAGTTCTATCAAAGAAACAATACCCATAATAGTGAAAGAATGGAAACATTCCACACAACAAAAATAATATGAGTATGAATCTTATATAATCTGCACTTTGAAGCATATATGATATAAAATCTTAGACTACAAAAACAAACACCTCAATTTCAGTAATCACAGATACCATGAATCTATCAGGAGAAATCTATCATGCAAGAAAATAAGATAAAAATGAACCTTGAGGAATGCCCCCCCGAATGACTTTAAGAGTGTATTGCACCAAAGCACCAACAAGAACAAGAACTGGAGAAGGAGGTTCAAGTGACATGGCTTCTGCTACAGTTAAGGCAATCTTATCTTCCATGTGACCAAAAAATGGTTCAAGCAAGTGAACGGATACAACCTCACGTCCAATTCCAATTCCTTTGACTACAAAAAGCTCCGAGAATTCACCCTACACAAGAGGGAGGAAAAATTAGAAAAGAGCAAGACCAATTGTTCAACTAAACCAACTAACTTAAACATACACTGTCTTCAAGCTTTATCTGTATATCCAGATCACCACAAAATCCTCCACAGTCGCTCAAAGGAGAATCCCTCAAAGGCACATGAGCAAGGTTGTGAAGCGACCCATCACTTTCAGGAATCAGCTGCCACATGAACCGTAGGCCTACTAATGATGAGAAGACATTTTCTGGGGAACAAATCAAAAGTGAGCATTGTGCTGCAAACAACCACCAGCTAGATGGGACATCATATACCAATGGCTAATAGGGCATCTTAATAGCTTCAACATTGAAACCAGGGATTCAAAATGTGGTCGTTCCGTGACAAAATGGCCGCACCAAGAAGGTTTTTAAGTTGAGCGAACAGCGTTTTCTTCCTGTGACAACTGCGATATATAACTCAACTGCAACATTTTAGTGATTTTACCGTACCGCCATTGACAACACAATCACAACCGAAACCGCATTTTGAATCCCTGATTGGGCCAATTCTTCATTTCGAAGAGGTCACTACCATATGCAGAGATTGCTCCGCATAACTGCTACAGTACTGCACAATCCCCCCTTCCCGGAAGCAGCTAATTCATGTACATAAATAGATCATGAAGAAACACAAGCATATGAACTACAGGCTAGCAAACAAAAATTCTACAGAAATCAAGGAAAGAGGAACCACAGACAAAATTGTGATGATCATCATTCTAACATCACCTTCACCATCAAAGGCACGGGCTCGGAGAGTGGCAAGACCGTCTAAGTCAAGTTTAACAGAGTTGTGAAATATCTGGATCCTGGAGAATATATCGATGTACACCTTGCAGCGAATTACAATTCCTGTGCGAACATCAGCAGCATAAACAGCTGTCTCCTTTCGTCCAGTATATGGAGCAATTGATCTCAGCCGGGCACTAGTTGAACAGTGGCTGCTTTCGTTGTACTCAGGTGAAAGAGATAAGATGTCATGATGATCCCATGACCTGTCAAAGCCAAATTATTAGATAGCATGACTACTGGGTAAGTTTCCTATTTTCCAATGGTTGAGCGAGAGTTCATGGGCAATGCATGCCAAAACAGCAATTATAGAGTATAAACAGGACAACAAATAACACACATTTGTGTGTCTCTACAACAAGGAAAAGAGAGGGATCACAGGACGCTCAGAGCAGATCTTCCTGCAAAAAGGCTCGCTGCCTAGAGAAGTCTTTGTGAGCTTTGTTGAGATATCTTTAAACACCAAAGCACCACTACTATTCATTCCTACCGAGAAGTCAACTTCATATTAATTCACCAAGTCCCGCAATCTTTGCCCTTAATCTTGAATGAGACAATCTCACAAAAATGTGTCCATAAGAGCAACCTCATTTCTTGTTAGGCTCCTACAGTATCCAAATATAATTTACTTACATCCCACAAATTTTGAAAGAGAAATGGTTTAATTGAAACTCCAATACAGGCTTCTAATTCGATAATTAAATTATGTATCCCCGAAATTTAACAATATCACAGCTAAAGTGTGCTAGTGCAGTAGCACACAGCCCACTAGTACACTAAAGAACATAACTCACTAATTCAACCACGTTTGCAGATATTCAAAGAACAGAACAACCACCTAATTGAGCTTCCAAACTCTTAGAAATTCGGCAAAAAAAAAGTAAAATGGAGAAAATATTAAATGCACACGAAACAAACCATTTGAAGCAGCCATCAGTGCCTTGAAGTCGGTATTCAACAGGTTGAGTCATTTTAGGGGGCAACAGAATGTTGACATCGGCAATGTGAGGCCCAGAAATCGACTCCGCCACCATGAAAAGGAGAAGACAAGCGAAAAACACGGAGAAATTGGGACGAAACATGTTCAGAATCACAGAAGAAGAACCCCAACATCAACATACGCAGGCTAACAGCATAGCAAAATTGGTGGAGAGGAGGGAATAAGCGTTCTTTCTGGACAGCTGTGAGTTGAAGGGATTTAGGAAGGTTTTAGAAATCAGGTGAAGCGGGGTGGAACGAGAATTGAGAATGGGAAGAGTATCTGCGTAATACTCAGGATGGACACGTGGACATTAGGTATTGGTGGTTAGGTTGAGATGCGTCAGGATGAATCGTTGCACTGCACGAGCAATGGAGTAGATCTAAGCGCTTTTCCCGACTGTCCCGCTTTCTCTTTCCTTTTTGGCTTTGCCTGCTTTCTGGCTTTCTTTTGTTTGATTGATTTCTGTGCCCTTTTTTAAAATTAAAAATGAGAAGAGACTTTCGAAAATAAAAAATATTCAGCACCTATAATAAAGTATTATAGTGGCCAAGTGAGTATTCTGAGAAATGATTTGCACCATTTTTTAAAGTTATGATTAAAGGTCGGAGTTTCAAAAGAAACATCTTCTAACTCTTTTCAATTCTTTCAGTTTCTTCGAACTCCTTTCATCTCCTGCCAACTGCTTCCAACTTCTTTCAACATCCAACTTCATTTATCCAACCTAAAACAACATGCCCTTAATATATTGTCCAGACATCTAATGTCTATTACATATGGATTTACTGTAACAAATATTTACTTAGTGTTCAAATTACAATTTTTGTTTGCAATAAACTGCAATGGTGTTCAATGTGCTTGTTTTCAATAAAACTACTTATCTTACACTATGATTACATATATTTTATATTTGGTGTACATTATAAGAGTTTGTGTATGTTAGATATAAATTTTTGTAGACAATGGTACAAGTGTCAAAACAAAATCTTCTATTAAACATGTCTTAAGCATCTTATTTTTAGTTATAACATATACCAATTTAGTGTACGATAAAATTGCATATAGTATATATGTTTTCAATGGGATATCTAGTACAACCTATCTTTTAGAATAAATTCGTAACTAGTGTACATAATAAGTATTTTATTATATATTAAAGATATATCTTTGTGGACAATGCTTCAGCTGTTAAAACAACATTCTATTAAACATATTTTAAAGAGGAATTCCATTTAACACCCTCGTACTTTAACCATTTACGTTTAATCCAAATGATGCCCTTTACTTTTTGTTTTATATCCAAATATTAGGCACTCGTCAATAATGTCATTAAGTTTTCATCATCTCTCTCATCTCTCTATTCTAATTTCCGAGGTCAAACCAATCACCTTTTCAAATTTTCTCTTCTGGGCGATGTCTTTCATCGTTGACAATCTTCCATGACAAACATGAACTAATAAAGTCATTTAATCTCCACTGGGCTGCTTCATTTGTGATCAGAAAAAACGTGCTTAAGATACATCTAATTTCGTTGCTCCAAAAAAAGATGCATCTAACTTTGGGATATATTTTAACCCTAACTTGAAAACATTCTTCAAAACTATGGTGCTAACTAATGAAATTTGCATGAAAATCTAGTCTTGAGTTTCTGTTAGTCAATATGAAAGGCTTATTTTGCTCTAATTTTTTCTTTCGCCATTTGGCCACCATTAAACACAGTGAATGTTCCTTCTCTTCTCAAACCTTCATCCTTCTCTTTCACCTTTCCCCAAAACCCTTTCTTTGGAGGACATCGCCAATAACAGTGGTAGTATGTACGACATTAACGCGATTCCAAATGATCCAAACAAAGTAAAGTCATCAAATCATGGTGTAAGGGTGACCATGATACCCTTCATTGGGATAGACAAGAATGACATATCGCAAACGACGGAGTAATATTTACAATATGAATAATTCTTATGCTTATGTTTGTTCTCTTTATCACACTTTTAATGGCCTTTTCATACTACCTTTTTGGCAAGAATTCTAACGCAATTTTTGCATCGAGATCTCTTTCTCCTCCATGTATGTTAAATTGGTTAGTGAATTAACATTTCTTTTTAAAAAAAAATTCTTCTTTGATTGATCCCCAAATTTCTAATTCTTTTCATTTAGGTGTTGTGAATTATGCCTGCATGAGTTTTATGGGGAAATTGTTAGGATTTAAATTGCAATATGAGAATCACATAGCTATCAAGGTGTTTAGTTGTCAAATAATGGTCGAATTTTACAAGGTGCTCTCTCCATATGTTGTTGATGAGAAGGGATACATAATGCATGCAAGATGTTTAATGAAATGTCCAAGTGAAGTTATTGGTTGAAGGCTGAGGAGAGAGACTGAAGGGCTCAAAGGTTTCTAGGGAAGAGAGATAAAGAGTTAAAGGTTGAGTATCTTTGTTGGAGCAATCCAAAAAATCAGAAGACCTCATCACTTAATGTTAACGTCAATGACAAATGTCACAACTTGAAGTTTGTTAAAAGTAAGATGGTATCATTTCGATTTTGAATTTCAAAATTGGACCAAGTGGAAATGATTGAGGGACGGGGCGTCAAATGAAATTTTTCTATTTTGAACCTCTTGATTTCATGGTGCAATGATGTGAATATTATACACTCTAGAATGGAGTGTTCAATTTGCATGTCTTTAGTGGAATGTTCAGTACAAACTATAATTTGAATGCTTGTGTACATTGCAAGTCCTATTGGTATGCATTGGATATACATTTCGTAGACAATGATACTGCTATTAAAAGAATTTTCTTGCTATACTTATATTAACAAATGTAGTCATCCTTTAGTTTACTTTTAAAATCAAGGATGAAACTATGACAACCAATAGTGCCTCTCCTCTAAAAAATATAGCTATGGAGAAAGATAACAACGCGGTTTTGGATTTAGATAACGTCCACTTATCCATAGGTATTCCTCATTGCAATTTGTTATGTCATACAAATCCAAATCATTTTCTATTTATAGTTCAATGGAAGAGGATACAAGTGTTGCAGAGTTTGTCATCTACGATTTGTGCATATAATATTAGTAGATCTCAAAAGCTTTATCTGGCACTTAAGAATATAAAAGAGATATCATTATGCCAAATTTTGATGATATATTAAGCTTGTGGAGAGACAACACCTAAAATCGTTGATGTTGCTTCTGAAGGAGCAACTCAAATTCCTCTTGTCAGTACAAAACCTCAGTTACCAGTTATAGAAAAAATTCCTTTCTGGTCTACTAAAGTTTGGTGTAATGGTTTACTGACCTCACATTTTTGGAAAACTATTTTTTGGATGTCTTAGTTCGAGTAAATGTTTTTTAGGGTACAACTGTTTGGATTAAATGATTTTTATATGACAAATATTTATTCTTATGACCCATAACTTTATGAAATTTCTATTTCTGACCCAAAATGGTTTCAACATGTAAATACTCAAATTTTTGTGCTTTTTTAGGAAAGTATGCTTGTATTAATGTCTTAACTTCTTATAATGACTTTACTGATACTAACTACTATAATCTATTACTTATTTCATAAATATTGTATTTTTTGTTATTATAGACCCACTTCACTTAGCAAAATAATAAAACTTAACTAGAAAATTTTGACCATTACCTAAACTTAGTTGGTGTTGGATCCTAGCATACCTCTAGCTTCTAGTTTATAGATATTGTTAATCTCAACCACACATTCCTTAGATCAGGCACATCACAGATCTATTTTTTTTCTACCTCTGACCATAATTACTAACCAAGTTTTTATAATTTAAGGATACTGAGAATTAAATCAAGAAATCATAATATTTAAGACATAAGGTGCAATTGAATAACGTTTTCTACTGAGAAACTGCTTTTACTAAAAGATTGAAAGTGGAAGCATTACACTGGAAATATTTCAAGAGAGACTTAAATTGCTTAGATTATCAGAGATGCTTGCTTATAAAGAAATGGAGAAACCCAACTTCTCTTTTACTTAAGCA
The DNA here is from genome assembly GCA_029747015.1 of Carnegiea gigantea. Lineage (NCBI taxonomy): Eukaryota > Viridiplantae > Streptophyta > Magnoliopsida > Caryophyllales > Cactaceae > Carnegiea > Carnegiea gigantea. The sequence continues at coordinate 80,923 of JAKOGI010000829.1, read as the reverse complement.
CGCTTAAATGATCATGTTCCTTTACAATACTTTGCTTCTCCTTTCATAGAAGAGATGGAATACATAAGATGTCCTAATGGCTACAGTGCACATACAGTTTGTTGGGTGCTAATTTGCGTGTTTTACGTGTCTCTCTCACTTAATTTTAGCTCGTATAATAATATAATCTTTAGGATTTTTATATGTTTTATTTACTTTGATAGGTAATAAGTTCAACCGAGCAAGTGCTGTGAAAAGGAGCAAAAAAGGAACAAGAGAAGAAGACAAAGCAACGGGCGACGGGGGCCAGTCGACTATACGACAACCGTCGCACCTAGCCAGCACCAGCTAGGAGGTGTCGACAGCCACCGATCGCCCAGCCGACACGCCATCAGCCCCCCAGCCTGTCATTCCTTTTCTCGACTCGTCGGCTATTCCTTTTTAAGGCTTTCTTTTGGGTTCTTTCGGGGGGGTCCTGCAGGCAATTTTTAGGCGAAGTTTTTAGATTAGTTTAACAAATAAAAGTCCCATTAGGGAGATTAGATTAGGAGATGAGATTGTAAATTTCGATGGATCGTGGATTCAAGCTTATGGACTACATTTTCATTCAATCAATCCTAAGTTTTCTCTTTTCTCTCTCTATTTCATATCTTGTTCTTGTTTACGTTTTGTTAGTTTAATTCTTGTATTTGATTTGTTTAGTTTAAATGCTTAGTTTTCATTATTAATCCATGTGTATTTAGATTTATTAGATTAGATTAGTTTCTTTATCTCTCTCTCCTCCATGATTCTTATTTATGTGTTTGTTCGTTAGTTTCATTATAGTTAGGTTTAATTATGCTTTGTGATGATTAGTGGTTAAGTTTGCTTAACTTGGATTGTGATTAGCCTCTTAATGGCTAGTTAGTCTTAGATTAGACCTAACCACTCCCAATTTATGCCTAGGACTTAGAGTTTTCTCTCATGCCCGCCAAGTATTCGATGAAATGCCAGCAAGAGCCTTCATCTATATTTTTTGGATATTGACTTATGCCGAGAGGTGAGGTCAATTAGCTAGTATGGGGGAGGAGATGGCTAGGTTCGGGGCATGAAAATAGCCACATTCCTTGCTAAATCCGAGGGTTGCTAATTTTGTGGTGTAATTGGCCTAACTCCATGAAAATAGGTTGTTAGACTAATTAGACTACCTCATGACCCTTGAGAGAGGGCTTGGGTGGTCTTCGATGGCACAACCGGCCATCTCTTATTTTTAGTAAAAGTTGGATAGGCTAAGACTCACCTCGATTACTTGGTTCATCAATTGGCCCGATTACAATTACAAGCCTCTTTTTGTATATTTGTTAGCTTAGTTCAATTTATCTTTCCTTTCCTTCCACTTGGTCTAGCTTGAACACTTAAGCGAATCCCAATACTTGAAACCCAACTTCTAGTGGACGGCACCCCGAGTACTTGATGATAAACCTTACAGTTGGGGTTATAAATTTTAAAATTTGAATTCTTTCCATCAAATTTTTGGCGCTATTACCGAGGACTTGGTGCTTTTCAATATCGAGGGTTGCTTGAACATTTGAGACTAGGCCTTCAGAAAATTTGAAAAGATTTCAAAATCAAAAATTTGAAAAAAAAAATTGACATGGCTATTTTTCATTTACCTCAATTTGAGCATGAACCTTTTTGGCAATACTTGTCCCGATTGAATGCTTACCGTGCTCATTATATGCATTTCATGTATGAAAAATGAGAAATATACAATGTTATACTTGAGGGGATCATACAGGAGGCCCGAGCCGCCCTTAAGTCCATGTGTTATGGTGGTTTGTGCTATTTAATTGTTGATGACATGTGGGATTTGTTTGAGTGTCTAGCTTGGCATCAATAGCAATCTAATGATGCTAGGGATCCATATCATCACTGCCCTGCTTACCGTCATGTGTTGTGCTCTTATTACCAATCTTTTGACTATGATGTGCATTCATGTCCCTATTATGATATCTCTGATATGTGTCATGCTAGACTTAGCGCCATGATAGGGACGATGCACGAGTGACATATGCACTTTGTTAGTGAGATGAGGGAGTGTGGCCTATTGCATGAGACCGACCCTAGTCTAGCCTCCCCTATGCTAGAGGTTAGTCTCTATGATGATTGCGAGTCTTCCCTTCCCTTAGAGTCGAGTTTTATTGACGATATACCTTCCATCGACCTAGATGAAGCGTTTGACCCTCCCTTAACTTCTTCGTCACTTGTTGCTCCATCCTCTCCTAGCACACCCATAGGCACTATCGTTAGTGCTTTGACCTTATATGCTTCTCCCTTTCTTTTAGCTCAATGCATAGGGTCAGAGATGGGTGAGCCGTTCAGGGGTGATATTAGTGTTTTGGAGGATGATTTTCCTACTCGGTAGAAAGAACCTACCTTGGTTGAGTCACATCTTGAGGAGACTCCTTTCAAGGAGTTGTGTGATGATAGTTTAGTGGTTTGTGCCACTCCTAGCATTGAGCATATTGACCCAATTTGCACCGAGCCACTTGACTGGACCCCATTTCATCTCCCTTACTTCCACCACCCCCTCTCACTTGCATGCATTCCATGAGTCCCTAGGTGCCATTAGCGGGTATAATCCCTCCTTTGACCCTTATTATGCATATCTAAAGGACGTGCCTTGGAAGATCATATGGAGTACTTTCTTTGATTATGTTTTTTATTTTCCTATGACATTTGATGAGTTTAAGAGGGTACTGAATTTCTTTGCTATGATCTCATTAGTGTTCTCTTATTTGCACTATTATGAGATGCATGCAGCAATACACGACAAGCTCTTACAAGCTTTGACGGCATCCGAGTTGATGCCGTAAGTCTTGAGCGTTGATGAGGAGAGGCTGATGCTCCTCAGGCCTCCACAGCACCATCCTAGAGAGGTGTAGTTTGGGTACAACCAATACCTGACCTTGTATAATCGTTCTAACGCTTCTCCATTCTTCTTCTTTTCTTTCTTTTTCTATTTGTTTAGTTGTGGATATTAAGATTGTGTTTTAATGGTGATCAACTTTGAGGTGGAATTTGGGATGTTGTTGAGCCATTGATGGCTATGATTATCTTTTTTATATTTTTGTGGATATTTGTGTTTTGTTATTGGTGGTATTGATGAATTTGTGTAAATTCATTGTTGATGGTGTTGATTTTGTATACATGTATGGTCTTCTTGTTGATTGGGTGATGTTTTGTTTTGGGTGAGTGTGTTAGCTTATATATATGTGTTCGTTGAGTATTTTTATGTGTTTTATTTTGTTTTGTGTGTTTTTTGTGTGTGTGTTATTGTGTCTTGTTTTGTTTTGTCCTTTGAGTGTTTATGGTGGTAGTGACTCCTCATCTCCCAATGAGGACATTGTGAGATTTAGGTGCAGGGGTGGGGAGTCGCATACCCTTTTGTGCATATTTTTGTAAAATTTTTTCACTTTTTGTATAGTTTTCTTGGCTTTAGGGGACTTTTGTGCCTTTATGATTGGTTTTTGATCTTTGATAGCTCAGTTGCTAGTTTGTATATAGGTCGAATATGCATGATAGAACACTTTCCTACAATGTGATCTTCTGTTTTTCATTATAACCTCATTTCACATGTGCAGTTTTGTGCTTACCTTGTACACTTAATCATTGATTTTTTATGTTAGTTGCTAAAATCTAGATTTGGGGACATTCAACTTGGTTATTTGACTTCTGACTTCATCATGAGAAAAAAAGAAAAAAAAAAAGATAAAACAATGATGTTTAAAAGTGAGCTTAACTTAGGTACCTCTATTTGGGCTTTAATAAGTGCTTTGCACATCCAAGTAAAACCTCTAAATAGGGAGGAAGTTCAAATATGTGCTAAGTTATTCCTCCAGGAGTTCAAGGCTTAATAAGCCAAGAACTACCCACTCGGGTGAAGAAGCGTAAGGAGAAAAGCGGGGAAAAAAAGAGCAAAAATGTGACATAATAAAAAGGAGTCTTAAGCCAAGTAGAGATGACCTTTTGCCTGGTTTAAGCTTAGCAATAAGAGTCAATGCACTTTGGACAGAGTACCAAGGTGTACAGTCGTGTCATTGTGTTGCGTGGGATGAAAAGTGATAACCGGGATACAAGTATAGCCTATGTGTGTCTTGAATGCATGTTTTGCGTGTATATAGCTAAGGAGCTAAGTTGTTAAGGTAATAGAATCGACCTAGATGTGTACATATTTTCCCCTTTGCCATATATATATGTTTTGTTTTGAAAAATCCAAAAATACTTCAAAGATTTTGTGGATATATCTTCTGCAAACCCTCACGAGATCTCACTCATCCACTTAGGGGAACCAAAGGATTTAAAGGGTTTGTTGCATATGTAACTGTAATTCCTACAAAAGTGAGTTAGGTTTTAGGTTAGTTTTTCCTTTGTTTTGCTCCAGGACGAGCAAAAGATAGGTGCGGGGATATTTGTTGGGTGCTAATTTGTCGTATTTTACGTGCCTCTCTCATCTAATTTTAGCTAGTATAGTAATATAACCTTTAGGATTTTTACATATTTTATTTACATTTATAGGTAATAAGTTCAACCGAGCAAGTGTCGTAAAAAGAAACAAAAAAGGAACAAGAGAAGAAGACAAAGCAATGGGCAACAGGGGGCTAACCGACTATACGACAACCGTTGCGCCCTAGCCAGCACCAGCCGAAACGGCCGCCGGTCGCCCAGCCGACAAGTCGTCGGCCAGGTGATGGGCCATCGCCCCCTAGCCTATCATTCCTTTTCTCGGCTTGTGCGTGATTCCTTTTTAAGGCTTTCTTTTGGGTTCTTTTAGGGGGCTCATGTGGGCAATTTTTAGGCAAGGTTTTTAGATTAGTTCAGTAAACAAAAATTCCATTAAGGAGATTAGATTAGGAGATGAGATAGTAAATTTGGGTGGATTGTGGATTCAAGCTTATGGATTTCATCATCATTCAATCAATCCTAAGTTTTGTCTTTTCTCTCTCTATTTCATATCTTGTTCTTATTTAGGTTTTGTTAGTTTAATTCTTATATTTGATTTGTTTAGTTTAAATGCTTAGTTTCATTGTTAATCCATATTTATTTTGGATTTATTAGATTAGATTAGTTTCTCTCTCTCCTCCCTAGTTCATGTTTGTGTGTTTGTTAGTTTAGTTGTAGTTAGGTTTAGTTATGTTTTGTGATGATTAGTAGTTAAATTTGGTTGGCTTGGATTGTGATTAGCCTCTTGATGGCTAATTAGTCTTGGATTAGGCCTAACCACTTTCAATTTATGCCCAGAACTTAGAGTTTTCTCTCATGCCAGCCAAGTGGTCGATGAAATGCTTGAAAGAGTTTTCATCTATATTTTCGAGCGATTGATTTATGCCGAGAGCTGAGGTCAATTAGCTAGTATGGGAGAGGGGATGTCCGGGTTCGGGAATGAAATAGTCCCGATCCTAACTAGGTCTGAGAGTTGCTAATTTTGTGGTCTAATTGGGCTAACCCTATGAAAATAGGTGGTTAGACTAATTAGACTAGCTTATAACCCTTGAGAGTTCGATGGCGCAACTTACCATCTCTAGTTTTTAGTAGAAGTTGGGTAGGTTAGGACTTACCTCGATTATTTGGTTCGTCAATTGGCCAAATTATGATTACAAGCCTGTTTTGTATGTTTGTTAGCTTAGTTCAGTTTATCATTCCTTCCCTTTCACTTGGCCTAGCTTGAACACTTAAGTTAATCCCGGTGCTTGAAACCCAATTCCCACTGGACGATACCCCGAGCACTCGATGATAAACCTTACACTTGGGGTTACAAATTTTAAAACTCGAATTTTTCCTATCACTGTTACAGATCCTTTCGCGAGGCTATAGTAGACTGCATTGCTTTATTGACTTGATACTTGATAAGATCACACATAATGGCACAATAACTTTTCAGAGTACTTGATGCCAGTGCGACTAGTCATCCATATTGAGATTCTGCATGCCTTCATCTCCAATGATGTCTTCCAGTCTACTATTATCCAGATAATCATCAAAATTTTCATCAAGTTCAAGATGCTCTAGATCCCATTTTTCAAATAATTCATGTAGATATATGTTTTCCCTTTTTCTGATATGAATTTTTCACCTCCAACATCAAAGAGATAATCAAAGACATCTTCAGAAGTAGCTCCTTCTACCTTTATATATTTGCTGAAATTACTATGATAAGTGAAAGTAGTGTTTCTGTAATGAATTAGTATATTTTCTCATTCAATTTGTGTCCACATTTGATGATAAATATTGTGAAATCCAATGACTCATGCTAAAGTAGGATCACTAACTACTTCTTGTCCTTTCTGAAAACCATTCTTGTTGTTGATCATTGGGATCTTTTAGATCAATTAATCGAATAAAATAATAGGCTTATTTGGCCTTTCTATTCTCATGTTCAATTACTGTGCAATGTACCTTGAATTATAAACTGCTATCGTATGAAATTGTTGTTGGATCGTCAAGATATGTAAGAATCCAATGGATCTTTTTAAACATACGCTTTTGAAACTGAGTTCGTCTTGGAAGAATGGGTACTTCGAATCTAAGATCTCCACGAGGTCTGCTGTCATGTTATATTCCCAGACTTTCATGATGGGGTCATCTAGAGGGATTAAATTTGTTGAGAATCTAACACCACCAACTCTAGATCTATTAGGAAAGAAGATTTTAGTACTCCATGATTCCTAAATATCATAGGAATAATTACAATATTAGTCGATGCAAGCTGCATTCATTGAACAATTTTTCTTGAATATAGGAACTTATTTTTTCTTGAATATCATAAGGACACCTTAAATAATTCATTTGTAACTCTAATAGGCTTAATCTTTCGAGTATTAGATAGAAAGAAGATAGCAAACCATTGTGTGATCTACTTTTTGTATGAAATTTTAAAATATCCATAAGGACTCTACTAGAAGGAGAAACTATCTGCCAGAGAATAGTTTGATCCCTATATGTGTTCAATAGAGAAAGAAAACTAATTAAGTCATAATTGCCAATACAGAGTTTGCCCTTGCACTTGCGTATTTAATAAATTCTTTTCATGAAACCAAGTATTACTTTGTAATCAGTTCGAACAAGAAAAGGTTTTGGGGCTAAAAATATTAAAAACTTTTCAATCCCCCGTATGACTACAAGGGTTTCTTTTTAGATCGTAGGATAGTTGCATTCTATTTTGTTAATCTTTCATTAAACAAGTTAAGAACAAGAATATTTTTGCACATCTTCTTGAAGTTCTGAATAATCTTTGAATCACTAGGGGTCTATGTCCAGCTTGTTCTTTAGTTTCTGCTACCATGATTTTCTCCATTTAGCGAAATCTTTAATGAAATATAAAACATAGATACGATATCCAATAAACCTTTCTAATTGCTTGCTATCAATCTTTTCATAAAAATTTTCTATTTTTTCTAAAATATGTTTTTGCAGGATGATTTGTCCGACTTTTATCTGTAGACCTAAAAATTCTATTTGTTAACATAAGTACACATGTTGTCTCCAAGGTTACTACCTTGATCAATGCATCTTTGGGTAACAACTAGAACATAATCTTTGTGTTGTTCTATGGCCTTGGAAAAGATAAGAATATCATCAGTGTAAACTAGACAGTAATGATTAATATCTTTGAAATGTCATCTATTCTTCTTTGAAATATTTGAGATGCATCTTTAAGACCCAATGGCATTACTATCCATTCTTAATGTCCTTGAGGGGCACTAAAAGCAGTCAAAGGAATGCTTTCTTCATCCATTTTGTTTGCCAATATTCGCTTTTACAATCTATTTTCAAGAACCAAGAGGCTCCTTGAATTCTATTAAAACAGACTGTTTTGTTATGAATATAATAACCATTAAAGATAGTATTATCATTAAGCTTTTTATAATTGATCACCATTCTAGCTTTTCCTCTTTTTTCTTCAGCATGATTTGTTACCATGAAAGTAGAACTGGTATAAGGACTCTTACTATTTCTAATTAATCCTTTGCATAAGAGTTCTTTGATTTGCTTATCAAATTCTTGGATATCCTAACGTGTATACACCATTTGTTTAACTCGGATGATAGTGTTGGGGTTTAACAAGGTGATTTTTGCAAATATCTTATCTTTGTTTCAAAATTTAAGAAGATTATCCGAGTAGAGTTCTTTGCATAATTGCTCTTATTGTTCAACAATATGCTTTTTAAGAGATAACTCTAGTATTGAGATTGTTAGTGCTATTTCACGTTGCGTGGAAAATATCTTCTCACCATGCTGTCTGCAAGTTGAATTAATCTTTTAATGAGTGTATGGCTTATTTAATATATCACTAAGAACTGATGATCTCTTATTATGAATATGATTTGGCTTATGGTCTGTCTCCATGGAGAATATAGCATTTAAAAATTATTTCCAATAACCATATCATGAAAGGATTGATCAGTAGCCAATATAACTAGTACAGTACATTAGACTCCTCCCATTTCTGTGGATGACCATTCTATGCCCTCATTGTGACTAATTATGCTATTATCAGTTATTCTTACTTGTAAAGGACTCTAGGCTTTTTTCCACATAAATTCTAGAAATAGAGATCTTTTTCCAAAACAGATAGAATAACCACCATTGATGTAAGCACACAATTCATATATATTGTATCCCTCTAAACATATATTTATTGAGATATAAATGCTATTAGGATTAGTATTTGTGGCTTCATAATATATCTCCATAGTCATTTTTTTTACTAATTCATTCTCATAAATTGGCTTGCTAACTGTTCTCGTTTTGTACCCAATAACTTTTCTGTCTATACTCGTACTTCAATTTACCTTGTGTCTTACGGGTTCAAAATTTGTTCTACTCATCTCACTGGTCATACTAATTATATCATCTTCTTTAAGCTCCGTTAGCTGTTGAAGAACTTTCTCCCCATTCTGATCTTGCAGGCATGATTCTTAATAATTGGCATTTAATGGTAATTTTTTCATTCTCATTAATTTTTATTACATTTTTCTTATTAATTTTTGTGGGAATGGAAAAGCTAGATGTCCAGAACATATTGATCTTTATCTCCTGCAGATTGGATTTTATCCTTTGGATTTTTTTGGATATGAGAAGGACTCTCAACTTTTTCTGCCACTATCATTGTTATCTTACTCTTTAGATCTATAGAAATTATCCAATTTATATATTATTTTTTAAAATATCCTTAGTGGGTAAGCTCCTCTCTTCTAGTCCATCCCAACTACTTTTATTATGAGGGATAGAAAATTTTTGGCAAATTCATCTTTTAGACTGACGTAATAGCTTGGTTTGCAATTGAATCCTACCGAAACATTACATAAATTCATTTTGATTCATGTGATAATTTGATTATTATATTTGGTATGCCTGATATTACATAGCAAAGCATAGAGATCAATATCTTTGCCTTAATACTATAATGGCATAATTTGGACTTGGACACTTCGAACAAGAATGTACCTATGCTTTTTATCTTTGTTATGCTTAAGGATGTTTTTCCAATTAATGAGATTAACTTCTCCCACGTTGTGCTCAAAATTTTTCATCTCTAAATGCCTTTCCATTATTCTCCATACATACACACTTTTTAGTTGAAAGACGAATTTTTTATAGATCATGTTTTTCTAAATTATAGGAAGAATCTAATCTCCTTTGATGTCTTTATTCTCATTATCTATCATAAATTCTTCTCTTTGAAGATCACCAAGACTAATGGAGTTACTTTTCATCATATGGCTAGTTTCTTCATAATCACTTTCTTGATATTCATCTTCCATTACTATTTCTATAATTCCTGTGTTGTTTTTTAGGGCTAGGTCTAATCATTCTTGTTCACTAAGCTCAAAATAGTCTAAACTTCCCAATGTTTTTATAAGCTTATTGTTCTTCCTATTTTTGCATTCGTTTGCATAATGACATACTTTTTCACATGCCAAACACTTACAACTATGTTTTTCTGCAGGATAATGAGCAACTTTTCTAAAAATCTTTATCTTTTGTGGCTTGTTTGTTATAATATTTTCTTTTGTATTTGTCTTCTCTTTGCTTTTTAAGGCCCTTTTTTAAATAAAATTTTTATTTTGTTCTCTTCTCAGGTTTATTTCTCCATTGATGAGGATTAGCGCAATATGCTAGAAATTGTTTCTTCATTTTCTTTTGTATTTGGAGATCAATGCACTGATCATTGGCCCATTTTCTTAGATAAGAGAAGCTTGTACAAAAGATATCGATGACATTTATTTTTTCAAGCCATGTAATGTATTTTTCATTGATTATGAAATTGATCGGATATGATAATCTATCATATAACATACTATTATGCCTAATTGACAATAATACTAACTAAATTCAGTAATATAATTTTTCAGATATCTTATATCCCATAGCTCTATGTTATTAATCTTTATTTGCCATTTTCTAGCTTTTCTCCCAAATCAATTTTAGCTCCAGTAAATTCAATCTCAATTTCCTTAAATATTTTTTTAAGATAGTAGCTAGTGTTTCCATCATTCTATACATTTTTACCTTCCTCATCTAATGAGTCATACCAGTCAACTATGTTCATCACAGTTTAGGAAATTTCTAGTACTCCACGTGGAATTCAAATTCAAGATACTATTCATACATCTTTTTCAATGTTTAGATAGTTTTTCTCTATTACAAGCTCCATCTATATTTAAGATGTAATCTGTTTAGCTAATTGGAGTAAGGCCAATTTCTTCAAATGAAGTGGTTTTCCTTGGGATCAGCCCAAAGGAAAAGTTAGTTGTATGTCATACTCGAACATATCTAAGTCTCACAAAATGGCTATTTTGTCTAGATGGTTCACAAAATTCTTCGGGTTTAGGAATTATATTGTTAACTAAATTGGATATGATATCATTGATGTTGAGTTCTTCTCCAATTTCATTGATTTCACTTTCAGCCGCCAATTTTTCATTTTTTATATCAAGTTTCTTCTTAATTTCTTCTAAAAGAACAATGTTAGATTTTCTAGTTTAATCAAGTTCATCTATTGATATATTTCTTCTGCTAATTGGATATTATTTGTCTCTTCATTATCATGAGATAATATTTCTTGTTTGTCAACTATTACGCTCATGATCTTGTTTAATACTTCTAGATTTTGTTTTTTATCAAACGTATTTTGTAACTCCTCTAGATCATATGCTTACACTCCATCATCTTCTCCTTTTTCTATGTTTTCCAATGATTTTTAGTTGGTTTTTCTCCTACTTCTTTTTTGATTTTTGTATCTTGTAAAAGAAATTGATTTTTTATTTTTTTGGGGTTTTGAAAAGGGGAGTACTGATACTTGAATCGAATTTTCTCCTATGTCTAATTGTATTGATTAAAGAAAGATAGATTGCAGTTAGGTGCTTTTTTATGTCCTTAACTTCAGTATTAATTTTTGCTAATGTTGCTTTTAATTCTAAAACTATTTCAGTGATATAGTTTAATTGCGATACAACAGAAGTGGTTCCTTCTCGTGTGTGAACAATATCTAAATAATTAATAGCATGACAAGTAAATGAGGAATCAACCATTAGCTGAGATTACTTAGCTTAACTAATTATTAATTAGCTTAATTATCTTAATTAGTTTTTGCCACGTGGCTTTGATACCAGTTTAAAGAGGGCTTCAAGTAGTAGTACTTATGATAAAAATAGCACACGCACTAAACTAAAATTTTTTAAAGCATATTTTTAAGGATTGGGGATAAAAATATAAACTTTTAAAAACTTGGGGTACTTGGTGTAATTTAAAAGCTAGGTTTGCTTTAGTTGTGCCCTAGAAATTATTTGCCCTAAAGTTTGGATGGATCGAAAAATCATTTTTGAAGTTGTGAGTTCAAGAAATTATTTACCCTAACCTTGAGGTCCGAAACTGAATTTATCTTATGATACATCATATAATGAAGTACAGACAACACCTAGAAATCTGGCTCATGCTATAACGCTTAAAAGCATTGATGTTGTTGGTACAATGCTCGCCTATAGGGATATCTCCTATTGGTTTTGTTGCAATGATTTCTTTATTTAATGAAGCTCAAAGAGAGGCAATAAGTTCTCTTGGATTTGAAAATTTCTCGAGTTTTGATCTGACTCAAATTGCAAGGAAATCTACAAGGTGGTTAGCTGTGACTCTCCCCATAATAAACTCCTTGATTCATCATAATTATTTAAATCACCTAGGTTAGTTTAATTTATTAGTTAAAGCATGCATGTGGTTTTGAGTGGCTTACACTTCATGTTTAAATTATTATATAAAAGTCAGTTAACATAAGGTTTCTTCGAGCGATAAGTTTCCAGAAAAGTAATATTTTTAATAATTTTCAATATACGAAGCACTCCCAAGAGGAATTTTGTGATTAAATTTGTTTAATTATTCTAGCCAATAATCAAGCACATAAATGTCGTGAATTTTCACAAGTGTACGGGTTTATTGTTGTAACACTTATGGGTGTTTTCCTAAGGGATGGATTACAGGTCATCAATTAACTGCTAATTCTAGCAGTGGTACTTGTTGAACAAAGCATGCATGTGGTTAAAGCATGCATGTGGTTTTGAGTGGCTTACACTTCATGTTTAAATTATTATATGCAAGTAAGTTAACATGAGGTTTCTTCAAGAAATAAGTTTCCAAAAAAGTGATATTTTTAATAATTTTCAATATATGAAGCACTCCCAAGAGGAGTTTTGTGATTAAATTTGTTTAATTATTCTACCCAATAATCAAGCACATAAATGTTATGAATTTTCACAAGCGTACAGGTTTATTATTGTAGTACGTATGGGTCTTTTCCTAAGGGATGGATTACAGGTCATCAATTAACTGCTTATTCTAGAAATGCCACTTGCTGAATAAAGCAAATATTACTCAGTGGTCTCATATTCTAAATCTAATTAATCACATAAGTTAAGATCAATATGATCGAGAAACAAACTAAATCTAATATAGTGACAAAAACCAAAAGGTAGTGAAAATTTTACAATTTGGTACCTCCAGTTTTAGCGTATTCATACGTTAGACCTGGTTTTGGAAATCTTTACACTTTGGTACCTTCAGTTTTAGAAAAAGTGACTTTTTGACCCTTTTTATTTATAATTTAATCCTTGAACTTTTAGAAATTATAGAAAAGCCCCTGGAAAGGGTTTGCTACGCAAATAAGCTATTTTCAGGGTTTTTCTCAAAATATGCTTGATTTAACTTCTTATAATGACTTTACTGGTACTAGTTATCACAATCTACTACTTATATCTTATATATTATACTGTCTGTGGTTATGGGCCCACCATTCTTAGCAAAAATAATTAAAACTTAATTAGAGAGTTTCGACCGTTACCTGAACTTAGTTGGCGCTGGATCCTGGCGTTCCTCTAACTTCCAGTTTACAGAGATAGCTAATATCAACCCCACCTTCCTTAGATCAGGCACAGTACAGATCTGTTTCGTTTCCTACCTCAGACCGTAGTCACTAATCAAGTTTTTAATCTTTTTCAAGGATAGTGGATCTTTAATCAAGAAATTATAATATTTAAGACATAAGGTTCAATTGAATAACGTTCCCTACTGGGAAACTTCTTTTATTAAAAGTTTGAAAGTGGTTATATTACAATGGAATATTTTGAAGAGGGACTTAAGTTAAGATCATTAGAGATGCTTGCTCATAGAGAAATAGAGAATTCAAATCTCTCTTTTACTCAAGAATGCTCAAATAACCGTGTCCCTCCACAGCTCTCGACCTCTCTATTTATAGAGGGGATGGGGGTACATAGGATGCCCTAAAGGTTATAGTACATAAAGATTTTTCATATGGCTACAGTTGTCTGCAGTACACTGATGGCTACAGTACATACTTTATTTTCCAGACACTTGTCAAAATAGTATAATAATGGGGCAGCCTTTTCAGAACTTTTAATGATAAAAAGACTAGTCATCATTATTGACATTCTGCATGCCTTCATCTCCAATTATATCTTTCAGACCATCATTATCTGGATAATCATCAAAATCTTCATTTATTTGGTTAAGATGCTCTGGATCCCATTCTTCAAATAATTCAAGGAGATGTTTTTTCCCTTTTTCTGATAAGAATTTTTCAACTCCAACATCAAAGAGATAATCAAAGATATCTTCTGACATTGCTCCTTTCACCTTCATGTAGTCTTTAAATTCATTATCATAGGCGAAAGTTGTGTTTTCACAATGTATTAACATTTTTCCTCGTTCGATTAATGCCTGACATTGATGATAAATGTTGAAAAATCCAATAGCCCTTACTAATGCAGGATCAATAACTATATGTGCTTGATCTCTATGAATCCAATTTTGTCGTTGATCACTGGGATTGTCGTAATCAATAATTTGGATAAGATAATGGGTTAGTTTGGCTTTTCCATTTTCATATTCAATCAGGGCGCTATAAACCTCCAAAGTTAGGTATCTGAGAACTGGAATTTTTGCTGGTCCATGTAGAGATTTAAGAATTCAATGGAACCTTTTAAACATATATTGCTGGAACTTAGTTAAGGTTGAGAAAAATGAAAAGTTTAGATCTAAGACTTCTGAGAAGTAAAGTACCATCCTGTATTTCCAGGCTTTAAAGACATGATCCTTAGGAGATAATGAATTGGCTGGGAAATAAATGCCACCAACTCCAGATCTGTCGGAAAAATAGATCGTTGTACTTCAAAACTCCCAAATATTGTGGGAAGAATGATGATAAAAGTCAATGCAGGCTGTATACCATTCATTGCACCATTTTTCTTGGAAATGAGAACTTATTTTTTTGGGGATATCATAAGGACACCGAAGGTAGCTAATTTGTAATTCTAGAAGGAAAAATCTTTGGGCTATTAGGTAGATAGTAAAAAGTAGACTAAAGCGCGATCTACTTTTTGTATGAAATTCTATGTTATCAATAAGGACTTTACTAGAAGGCGTAACCCGTTCTAGTATGACTGGCATTTCATTAAGGATTTTCTCCTTTTTTCGTAGAAGGTCGACTTTGATGATCATCATTGGCGAGTTCTTGAGTTAAACTATCTGCCAGAGAGTTTTTCGATCCCTGTATATGTTCAATAGAGAAGGAAAACTGGTTAAAGTATAATTGCCAACGCAGGAGCCGCCCTTGCACTTGCATATTTGATAAATTCTTTTTTACAAAACCAAGTATTCCTTTACAATCAGTTCGAATGAGAAAAGGTTTAGGGGCTAAAAAGATTAAGAATTTTTTAATTCTCCTTATGACTGCAAGGATTTCTTTGTCCATCGTGGAATAGTTCATTCTACTTTATTAAAGCTTCGACTGCAGTATTTACAAAGTTTTTCTCCTTCTTTGATTTTGAGTACCGCACTCCAATACTTATTGCTGGCATCTGTCTCAAGAATTAAATCATCTTCTTCATTAGGAAGATTAAGGACAGGAAGATTTTTATACATTTTTTTGAAGTTCTGGACAATTTTTGAATCATTAGTGGTTCATGCCC
Source organism: Carnegiea gigantea (assembly GCA_029747015.1). Lineage (NCBI taxonomy): Eukaryota > Viridiplantae > Streptophyta > Magnoliopsida > Caryophyllales > Cactaceae > Carnegiea > Carnegiea gigantea. The sequence continues at coordinate 65,426 of JAKOGI010000829.1, read as the reverse complement.
AGCTAACATCTTTCTTGCGTTTTTGCTGTAATGGTTTTCTTAGTTTAGTCAAATTTTTAATGGAATCAGAAGCATAGGTAAGACATCTAAGAAACCTTTCTAGTTGTTTTCTATCTTCAATTTTTTTTGAAAAATTTTCTATTTTTTCCAAAATATATTTTTGTAGAATAATTTGTCCAACTTTTATCTCTAGACCTAAAAACTTAATTTCTTACTCAGCATAAATGCATTTATTCTTATCAAGTATAATGCCATAATCAATGTATCTTTGGGTAATAGCCAAGATATCATTTTTATGTTACTCTATGGTTTTAGAAAAGATAAGGATATCATCAATTTAAACTAAACAACAATGATTAAGGTCTTTAAAGATGTTATCCATTCTTCTCTGGAATATTTGAGGTGCATTTTTAAGACCAAATGACATTACTATCCATTTATAATGACCTTATGGGGCACTAAATGCGGTTAAAGGAATACTTTCCTCATCCATTTTTATCTGTCAATGACCACTTTTGCAATCCATTTTCGAGAACTAAGAGGCTCCTTGAATTCTGATGAAAAGGACTGTTTTGTTAGGAATATAATAACCATCAAAAACAGTATTATCATTAAACTTTTTGTAATTTATTACCATTCTAACTTTTCCTCTTTTTTTCTTAGCATGATTTCTTACCATGAAGGCGGGACTGGTGTAAGGATTCTTACTGTTTCTAATCAATCCTTTATCCAGAAGTTCTTTGATTTGTTTGTTAAACTCTTGAATGTCCTAATGGGTATACACCATTTGTTTGACTCGGATGATAGTATTAGGATTTAACAAAGTGATCTTAGCAAAAGTTTTGTCTTTATCCCAAAATTTTAGAGGATTGTCAGAATACAATTTTTTGCATAGTTTTTCTTGTTGTTCAACAATCTGCTCTTTAACAGATAACTCGGGTAATGAGATTGTTAGTGCTGCTTCTCGTTGTACAAACATTATCTTCTCACCACGCTGGCTGCGTGTAAACTCAATTTTCTGATGAGTGTAAACCTTACTTAATTTTTCAATAGAAACTGAGTGGCCATTAATCGTAAATATTATTTGGTTTATGGTCTGAGTGCATGGAGAATATAATTTTTGAAAATTATTTTCAATAATCATATCATGAGAGGGTTGATAAGTGGCTTATAGAACTGGTATAATGCATTGGACTCCTCCTAATTCTATGGATAACCCTTCTATGATTTCATTGCGGCTCATAACACTATTATCAGCTATCCTTACTTATAAAGGATTTTTAGCTCTTTTCCACATAAATTCAGGAAATAATGTTCTCTTCCCAAAGCATACAGAGCAACCACTATCTATGTAAGCACATAGTTCATATTTATTGTATTCCTCTAAACATACCTTTATTGGGATACAGATGCTATTAGGATTTATATTGATAGCCTCATAGTATGTTTCCATAGCTATATTTTTTACTAATTCGTCCTCATAAATTGGTTCAGTAACAGTTCTAGTTTTACATTCAATGACCTTTCTTTCCAAACTTGTTAATCGATTTAAGCCGGGTCTTACCGCTTCAAAACTCATTCTACTCATTTCACTGGTCATACTAATTGTATCATCTTTCTTAGGCTCATCTTCAGTGGATGAAGATCCTTCTCCCCAATCTGACCTTGTGCTCATGCTTCTTAATATTTGGGTTTAATGGTGATTTTACCTTCTTCATTAATTTTTATTATATTTTTCTTATTGATCTTTGTAGGATTGGCAAAGTTAGATATCCATGAACGATCAATTTTTATTTCTTGAGGATTAGACTTAATCCTCTAGATCTTTTACATGGGGGTAGGACTTTCAAATTTCTCTGCTTCTATAATTGTTACCTTAGTTTTGAGATCTATTGTATTATCTAATTTGTAGATAATTTTTCAAAATATCCTTAACAGATATCCTCTTCTTTTCATGTCCATCCAGACTGTTTTTATCTTAAGGGATAGAAAATTTTTAGCAAATTCATCTTTTAGACTCACATAATATCCAGGTCGATAATTGAAACCTACTAACCCATTATATAAATTGGTTTTTATCCCTGTGATTATCTGATTATTAAATTTGGTATGTTTAATATCACAGAGTAAGACGTAAAGATCAATGTCTTTACCATAATATTGTAATGAGGTGATTTGAATTTGGACACTTCTGACATAGATATACCTATACTTTCTATTTTTGTTATGCCTATGGATATTCTCCCAATTAATCAGATTAACTTTTTCAACGTCATACTCACAATCCTTTATCTCAAGATCTCCTTCCATCATTTCACATACGTATTTGCTTTTTAATTAAAAAATAAATTTTTTATAGATTATATCTTTTTGGATTATGGGAATCCAATCTCCTTTGACTTCTTCATGATCATTGTCTATAACAAATTCTTCTCCTTGGAGATCACCAAGGCTAACCGAACTACTTTCTATCATATGGCTAGTTTCTTTATAATCACTTTCTTCATATTCATTATTTTCTATGATTTCAACAATTCCTTTGTTGTTACCTATGGCTAGGTCTAATGCCTCATCTTCACTAAGCTCAACATAATCTAGGCTTTTCAACGTTTCAATAAGCTTGTTATTCTTTCTGTTTTTGCATTCGTTAGTGTAATGCCCTATTTCTCTACATGCCCAATATTTGAAGTTGTTTTTTTCCTGCCAGGCAATAAGCATCTTTCCTAAAAAATCTACGTTTTTTAGCACTCGATTTGTTGTAATATTTTCTTCTATATTTTTCGCCTCTCTGCTTGTTAAAGCTCTTTTTCTTATAAAATTTTCTTCTTATTCGTTTCTCAGATTCTTTTCCCCATTGGTGAGGTGAATCCGAACAAGTTAAGAACTGCTTCTTAATCTTCTTTTGCTTTTGCAGATCAAGACATTATTCATTGACCCATTTTTGCAAATAGAAAATTCTCGAACCAAGGGTATCAACAACATCTGTTCGTTGTAACCATGTCATGTATTTTTCATTAATTATATGGATATGGCAGTTTGTCATAGAACATGCCAAGATTTGTTTCATTATACCCAATTTTGTAATATTATTGATTAAATTCTACAATATAATTTTTTAGGTACCTTATATCCCATAGTTCTATGTTGTTAATTTTTCTTTGCCATTCTCGTACTTTTTCTTCAGCCGATGAATTCAGTTTCAATTTCTTTGCACAGACTTCTGAACATAGTAGCTAGTGTTTCCATCATTCTTAATGTATTTTTACCATCTTCACTTAATGAATCATACCAATCAGCTACAGTGCCAGAGAAACTATACTCGATGTAATTTAGGAAGTTTGCCGCAGTCCAAGTAGTGTTTAGGTTTAAGATACTATTCATTCCTCTTTTTCAGTGTTCAAAAATTTCTTCTCTATTACGGGCTTCATCAATGTTTAAGATATATCCCATTTGACTAATTGAGGTAAGGCTAATTTCTTCATAGGTTATGATTTTTCTTGGGATAAACTCGAAGGAAAAATTGCTTATTTATCCTGCAGAAACATACCTAGGTCTTAGGAAGTGAGTGTTTTTTCTGGATGGTTCACCAAATTTTTCTGGTTTAGGAATGACATTCTTAACGAGATTAGTTTTTGTTTCATATAAATCAATCTCTTCTCCAATCTTATTGATTTCGTTTTTATTAATCATTTTACCATATTTCTTATCAACTTTTTCTTCTAATTTCTTCTAATGGTAAAACATTAAGATATCTTAACTTTATCAGATTCATCTGCTGATATATTTTCTCTTCTAATTGGACATTATTAGTTTCTTCATTATTATCAGACAAAACGTCATGTTTATCACTAATTGCGCTCATAATTTTGTTCAATTTTTCTGGATTTTGTTCTTCTTCGAACATCTTTTGTAACTCTTCAAGATCATATTTTTCATACTTCATCTTCTTTTTCTTTATTTTCAGTCGATTTTTCACTAGATTGTTCTCCTATTTCTTTTTGAATTTTTATCTCTTGCAAAGGAAATTGAATCTTGTTTTTTGGATTTTGGAAAGGACATTTATGCTGGAAAGGAGTGCTAATCCTAGGGCTACTTTTTTCACTATGTCCAACTTCGTTAATAAGAGAGAGATGGATTACAGTTCACTGATTCTTAAGATCTTTTAGTTCAATCTTAATTTTAGCTGTTTCAGCTTTTAATTCTAAAACTATATCAGTGATATAGTTTAATTGAGATGTTAATGAGATATTACCTTCTGGTGAGTGGACAATGTGTGAATAATTAGGATTAGGACAAGCAGGTGATGATTCAAGCATTAATCACAGTTAATTAGCTTAATTAGTTATTAATTAGCTTAATAATCTTAATTATTTTTGTGCACGTGGCTCTGATACCAGATGAAAGAGGACGTCGAGATCTATTAATGAACAAAAAATCACAAATACAATTTTAAATTTTTTGAAAGTAATTTTTTAAGGATTGAGGATAGATTTGCAAATATGAAAAGTTTAGGCACTTGAAAATAAATTTTTATTTATTCAAAAGTGACCTGTCCCCCAAATGTAAATAACACAAAAACTCGATAATCCTGACAGTAAAATTTTTAAAAAGCTGATCCTCAAAATGATTATACCAAAACTCCATGCACCTAAATGTAAATTACCCAAAGGTAGTAAACATTAAATAATAAAACATTCTAAAATAATGGAATTTCAAGCTTGGGACTAATTCCTTTTTTCTACTAATCCAAAATAGCACAGAAAGATTGAGAAATTGTTAGCAGAGAATCAAGAAAATCTGAGTTATTCAAGTGCCAATTAGGCGGCCAACATAAATCACAATTCAAGCTTCTTCAATGCAAACTATTTCATCCAGGCTCGAAAAGAAAGCACAACCAATGGAAATGGCCAGGGCGAATTGACATAGAGCACACGAACTGAGCAATTTAATCCAGAGCACTGGCCAATCAATTTGACACTAACGGAGAACCCAGACCCGAAATTTAACCCAAATGCTTGTAAATTCAATACGAATTTCCAGATATTCACTCAAAATTAAAAACCCAGAATCTAATTACATTAGTTTGAAAACTCAAGAACAAGATCTGAAACTGGGAGAATAAACAGACCAAATGAAAACTATAAGAAACTCTACTTTTTCTTGCTGCTTGCTGCCCCTGAATGAATCTCTTTGGTCTCCTTGTAGCAAAAAATCCGCCCAATCTCTTAATTGCTTCCAGTAGTCTCCCATTGAAGTCCTGAAACCGATCTTGAGTTGAAATATCTAGCTTATTGCTTATTGGTGAAAGAGAAGGAAAAACAGATGGTCAATTGATGAGAACGTTTGAATGAGTAAAGAAGGGATAATGAAGAATGAAAAAGAGAGAGAAAATTGAATGGAACAGATGCTAGAAGTTCATGGCTATGACATGGAAAGTAACGAGAAGATGAAGCAACTAGGAGGAGCGGACTCAGGCTTGGAGAAGAAAGAAGAGAGAGAAAAAAAATAAGGGGCTACAGAAGGAGCTGCCTTACGTGTTACGTGCTGTGCACGTGAGGAATAGGGGGGAGAAATGGCTAGGCTGAGCCAAATGTTTAGAAGAATAGGCCAGCATTGAAGGAGAGGAAAAGCGAGCTGAGAGGATGGGGGTCATGTGCCTGTCACGTGATGTGGATAGGTGAGAGAGGTGGGAAACGGACTGGCTCGCTATTAGTTGGGCCGCGGGAAAGAATAGGCCTGTAAGAGAGAGAAAAAAGGAGGGAGATGTGGATTGGACAGAAGATAGAACGGGCTCAATGTTTGGGCTGTCGGTAGTTGGGATGCGACGTTATTTGAAAAAGAGTGAAAAAGAGACACATGACATGCCCATGATTGCAGAAGAAAAAGGGAACCAGCTGGGAACCAAGTTTGCCAGGAATTGGGCCGTGGAGCTTGGGCTTGTTCAGCTGATCTGTTTTCTCTCTTTTTTTTTTTTTTTCTCTTGCACAATTTGATCCAGTCACAGCTTTATTCCTCCTCCATTGGTATCCTAATCGAGCATTTTTTATTTTTTTCGATTTTTCCAATTTTCTATAAAACAAGCAAAAAACATATTAAAATCCAAATTTATTTATTTATTATGAGCACATATTAGATAGTAAAAGATATAAAATCACATAATTTCAAGTTGAACAAGAAACTTGAGGAAGTTAGATATTTATCACTTTCTCAGGAAAAAAGCTAGAATAAATCCTAAGTTTAACTGCCTATATTGAAAAGTTATCCTATCCTTACTCCTAAGGTTGCAAACTTGCACTATGCTGATGAACATTCAAGTGTCCTTTTATGTTTATCTGCCCTCCCGCTCTGTCTATTTGTGGTAGTAAATAGTATATGGGAAGCCATTTACATACTCAAGAACTTTCTATACAAAGTTCGTAGATGACTCAGGCATCCCTTCTTCGGACGGCCACCACGATAGCCTGCGTTGTTAGCGGAATCACAATGACCACTTTAGCATCACCATCAGCACTTTTGTGACCGCTACCACCACCATTAGTATTGCCATTTTCTTTCTTCATCTCTTTCTTTCTGCCCTTCTTCTTGGCCAACCAGTATGACTACCACCAAGGCAAGCATCATGACTTCTCCCTCTATCACACAAGCACTACATAATACCACCATAGCCAGCAAGGTCAATAAGGAAAGCCATCTGTCCTGCTAATGCATCCATCAAACTCCACGTCCCCTATTTTTGGGCTCGTGGTCAGAAAACATGCCCACAGTTGCTAGATGGTGGCCCATAAAGCATCCCTCATGCTTCCGATGCCATCGTCAGCAATCAGCGCTACTCAAATTACCACAAAAGTGGCCCAAAAGCCCACCTTTTTCTTTTTTTTCTCTCTTCTCATGTTTGACTTTGATCCATTATTTTTCGGCGATATCTGCGGTGCTTGTGACCATCAAAGTGAATCATTATAACTCCTCGACCCTTCCCGGGTTGCGAACTATTATCAGAAATGACTTTAAGGATGGTCAACTAGCCTCTACAAATTACCACAAGCCTTTTTGGCGTGTTTCATCCTCGTTCACTCGCTGTATGAGAATCTTTCTAGATGGTCACCCATCATAAGATTTCTCCACAGCAAGCACACATAACAGTGGAGTTCTTAAGAATGGGTTTCCTAAAGAGGAAGATGCACCTTTGGTTAAACAAGTAGTCACTTCAAATCTTGTAAGCCACACTTAGGGTATTACAATCACGCCCACTTGAAGAGCACGATGTCCCTGTTGTGCGTTGGTAACTGATTGACTTACGCATTCTCTTGACCAACAGTTCATTCTAGTGTCGTTGCCTTGCTAGGTGACTGCTCAGGGCTTTAAGGATCATCGACTAGCTCCACAAATCACCCTTCCTACATGCTTATCCACGCTTACACGTAGCCTAGAAAACTTCCAACGAGTTCACCCATCCCAAGACTTCTCCACAGTGGGCATGCTTAACTGCAGAGTTCTTGGGAGTGGGCTCTCCATAAAGAAAGATGCACATTTGGTAATATAAGTAGTCATTTCAAATCCTTTAAGCCACACTGGGGGTGTTACAGATGGTATCAAAAGCTGACCATCAACCGTGAGTTACACCAGTGAATGGGACAGCCTTGAGCAGTCACCTAGTAGAGCGAAGATACTGGGATGGACCGCTAGTCAAGAAAACTTGTAAGTCGATCGGTTAGTGAGGTAGAACGAAGACGTTGTGCGCTTAAGTGGGGCTAATTGTAATGCCCCATATGTGGCTTAAAGGATTTGATGCAATTACCTGTATCACCAACGTTCCACCTTCTTTTCCAGGAAGCCCAGTCTTAAAAACTCCGCAATTAAACGTGCTTGGCATGAAGAAATCTCGAATGGGCGACATCTTGGGAAGTTTTCTAGGTAATATGTGAGCAAGGATGAAGCACGCCAAAAAGGCTTGTGGCTATTTGTACGGCCAGTTAATGATCTTTGAAGCCATTCTTGGTCACTGTCCATTACCTAGGGAGGGGTAGGGGCATTATAAATGGTATCAGAGCCGACATACGATCTTAAGTTGTGCTGGTGGATAAGAGAGCCGTAGGTAGTCACATAGTGGGCCAAAGTTTATGAATTGGACCACAGGTCAAGAGGACGCATAAGTCGGTCCATTTGTAAGGCACAATGAGGATATTGTGTGCCTAGTTGGGGTGATTGTAACACCCCAATTGTGGCTTAAAGGATTTAAAATGACTAGTTATATCACCAAAGGTGCACCTTTTCTTTCAGGGAGTCCACTTTCAAGAACTCTGTAGTTAAGTGTGCTTGCTGTGGAGAAATCTTGAGATGGGTGATCTCCTGAGAAATTTTTCTAGGCAGTGTGAGAGTAAGGACGAAGCACGCCGAAAAGGCTTGTGATGATGTATGGAGATAGTCAATGATTCGTGAAGTTATTCCAAGTAACTGTCTGCGGCCCAGGAGGGGTCGGGACGTTACAGATCATATCAGGGCTGACCTATGATCGTGACTCGCACTAGTCGACGGGAGAGTAATGAGCAATCACCTGGTAGGGCAAAGATACTGGAATGGATCGTTGGTCAAGAGGACGCGCAAGTCGGTTAGTTAACAACGCACAATAGAGATGTTGTGCTTTTCAAGTCGCGGTGAATGTAACACAATGTGGCTTAAAGGATATGAAATGACTAGCTATATCACCAGACGTGCACCATCATTTTCGAAAAGCCCACTCTTAAGAACTTCACAGTTAAGCATACTCGCTGGGGAGAAATCTTATGTGGAAAGTTTTCCAAACAATGTGTGAGTAAGAACGAAGCACGTCGAAAACACATGTCGTGATTTGTAGGGCCAGTGGATAATCTTTAATGCCATTCCTAGTAACTGTCTGTGGCTGTGAGGGCTCGGGGCGTTATAACCATGAGGTGATGCCAACCTATCTTGGGCACCACATGGACGAGAAGTACCACCACTACTCTTTTACTCTCCTCCTCCAAAGAAATAATTTTAGTCTGTGGTAAAGGTTGGCTGACAGACTCAGTTCAAGGCTTCTCTTAATGCTATTCAGTCATCTTATTGTCCTCAAATCATATGTATGTGCCCTATCTAATGCATACTTTATCCTTATGACGTTAGTTTTCCGAAAGAAGTTCTTAGTTCTTTCACACAATCTTCGAATTAGGCTATTTCACCATCATCATTATCACTCTAAGGTGAAACCTTGTCACCTTCATTATATTTATTTCCTTATTTAAACAAATCTGCAATTGTTCTTAGTAAAGTTTTATATCTTTTAAGGTTATATACACAAATGGTTCAAGTTGTAGTCCTTGGGAGCATTTCTTAATTCGTAAGAAACAATTTCTTTGTTGGGAAAAAATGTACCTTCAATGACTACTTTGATGTGTTAAGCTTAAGTTCAAAAATTCAAGACACTCAATAATCAAATAAACCACAAGAATTTCAAGTTTTACATATGATTTGGCATGTTACATGTGGATCCCAATCAAGTGAATCTGACTAATTTTAATTAGGCTTCTTAATTGGTCCAAATGTGCACATATGGAGGATTGTTTAATCCGTTGATGATTAGTAACTTTGGAAAACATTAGTTTCTCAAATCAGGTGAGCTTACATTAAGTTGAGACTGTTACCTTACAAGTAGGCATTCAACATTTTAAGTTAGGCCTTAGGCCTTCAAATATCTAGGGGTCACACATAAGATAAACATTGCAAGTTGACTATTCTTTCTCGCCATTATGAACCAAAATGAATTGAAATGTGCACGGAATTACATATTTTACATTTTCCTTTATAGTGTCAAATGTGCTGAGTTTCGGCTCATTATTTGTTTTTTGTATTTTGTCTTAGGTGATCAAGCGTTGGTGTGTAATTTAGTATAATTCAATGAAAATAATTTAGTTATACATCGAAATTGATTTTGCTTGTTGTTTATATAATTAAGTTTGCTATTAATTATTCAATAAAATCTACTGTGAAAAATATAATAATAATAATAATAATAATAATAATAATAACAACCACAATAACAACAACAATATCAATAACAGTAACCATAATATACTAATTACTTAAGGGAAATCAATAATAAGTAAGCCGATCTCACTTCTTCCAATTATTTATAAAAAACGATAGTAACACTCCCATAATTAAACTTATGCTAATTCAAGATTGTGAGGTTAATATGATCAACTCTTGCCTAATTATTAGGATGTTACATTGAAGTACAGTTTTGACTAGTTTATAATCTATTTCTGTCAAGTCTATGTAATACATTACCAATTGCACCTATGGATGTTCACCCCACTCTAGGTTTTCTTATAGGGCCAAGAGAAATTATCGAAGTGAAGTGAACTTTTGTTAGGATCATTATTGAGTTGTCTTAGATAAATGGGTTGAAGATTATGAGATTAATAATTTTTCTACTAAGCTGACCAAAACACCTTATTTTAGTTTAGCTAAAGAGAACATACGAGAGGCTTTGAAGAGAAACTTTGTGCTTTACATAGTCACATGTTTCTTTCACTATTCTTAAAACAAGTATTGTCCAAGAACATTCCTCATGAATGTTGCTGATGTTGTTCAGGTATCTTTATTTGACTAGTGTCAATACAGAGTCAAATTGTATGACTGTATGCAAGAGTTCAAGGAAGACAATTTTTCATGCCATAATCTTTTCTTGATAGTGAGCTGGTCACTCCTAAACTTATACAATTTTGATATTTAGCACTTGGTATTAACTTTTAAGTACTGATAAATTTAGGGTCATTACATATTATTTGTACTTTTTAAAGAAAAAATTTGAGGGGAGCAAGTAATAAGCATTAAAGATTGAGTGCTTGAAGTTGAAAATGATGCCCCTAGGCATTGATCTCAAGAGAGGATGACGAAGTAAGGATTGTAAAAGAAGAAAGCAATGACAATATCAATATGGGTGCGTAGCCAACTCACCACCTAGTTTACAATGCAAGACGGTTGTGTTCCACTCTAGAAGTTATCCCTTTCCCACTAGTACCTACCCTAGTTTGGCTAGCAAGCAACTTTAATTGTGTTAAGCAACACATCCCATGTGTACTGACACAGTTTAAGCAGGTTGCACGATAAGACCTTTATTAGCCTAATTTTTCTAATTCTGTTTTGTGCATCCGGATAATACATGAACCATTCGTGTTACCTTACATAGCCATGCTATTTGTATACCTTTTAGGGTTACAAATACCCCTTCTCTCCATTTGTTGAACTAATGGGTTTTTGCTTAGCTCTTAGGTTAGTTTAGATGTTTATAGGTGCATATTAGGGTTAGATTCGCCTATTGTATCTACAGTGGAAGTTAATCAAGTTTTATTTTAATACAGTGTACTCTTTTTCTTCTCTCATCCAATCTTATTCTTATTTAGGTTATTGCTTGACTCTGTTTAATATAATATTTTCATGCTCAAATTTACTTATCCTAGTTGTATTGTTACTTGATGTTAATGCTTCTCTTCACTAATCACTTTCTTACTCTCTTTTCAACTCTCAATCTCTTCATTTCTTCTCTCAAAATAGAAATTTTAACTTTCAATTTTTCCATTGTGCAAGGTAGGGTTAATTTATGGTAGGCCACAATCGCACAGCAATGTTGTAGCAAAAAACAGTCGTCTCCCATAAGGACTGCATTGATATATCGAGTTTATAGCTTTAAAATAAGCTAAGCGTAATTGAAAGTATAGTTTTGATTTTAATTAACAATGTTATAAATTAAAGTAAGACTAACTATCTTGGCTAGAAACATTTAGGGATAGCCTTACCTAATGATATGCCAATCCAACTAGTCAAGCAAGCGCTTATCACTTTGCTAGTAGATTCAAAGGTTTATAATTCGTGTAAAATCACAGCTTTCTTTTAGATTGAAGTGAATTAACCTGATCACAGCTAATCACCAATACTCATTAGATTCAAGATTTAAGCGAAAGATTATCATTTGACGACCCAATTCGTAACCTTTTCTAAAGCAATCATAAAATCAAGTCTAGTCCTAGCAATCTAATACTGGTCTTCACATTTCAGTACCTTGATCAAATTTATAATTTGCATGAAAGAAAATGGCTAAAATTCTTACAATGACAATTGAAAACTCTGGATTAAATTGAATTAACCAAGCAAAGATAAAAACACAACAAGGTTTACACTAGAAAAATTAATGACATTGGTTTCATTTGGCAATCCCTAGATTAAAGAAACTACTCACACATATTTCAAAACATTGAAGCAAATATCTCTAATTTCATAATCTGATTTAAAGGAGAGGAAAAGAAAGAAAGAAGAAAAGCAAAGCTATTCTTGGAGTCTAGTTGGTGATCTTTCAATCAACACTCAATAGCCTCCAAACTCCCCTGCTTCTTCGTTAAACTCTCCAATGGTGGATGGTGGTATATAGTAGAGGTGAAGGATGATGAGTGATGATAGAAGAAATGAGCCTTATATTGCAAAAACTGGAGCAACCAATTGTCAAACAACAAGGAACCGAGTAGTAGCATGAGAAGCGATGCAATACAGCAAGGGAGGGCTGCCATGGTCTGGCCATGGAAACCACCACAAATTGTGGCCTCTGCCAAAGCCACTTGGACTAGATTTTCTTTTGGCTCATCCTGGAACCTCTTGGACTGACAGAAATGTGGCTTTGGCCACGATATGCCTATGATAGGTGTCTTTGAGCCTCTTTTACTATAACCTTTGTTGGTCCCTTTACTTAGGCATCTATAGGGGATGAATAGGGTGATTACAAATATTTTCAAATTAAAAACTTGAGCACGAAATATGGCAGATAATAGCAAACTCATGGATGTTGAATAATGTCAACGACACTGAGCAACTAGATCACGGACAGTTGAGCAGTAAGAGAGTAAAGTAGAAAGTAAAGCACACGGAGTTTATCCATGAGATTGACCCCTCTAACTGGGCGACGTCCCCATCTAAGGATATTTCCTTAGGATTCAACAACTTTTATTAATCTGCTCCTAGATTTACACAATTTCAAGCATCTACCCAAGGACCTTGACTGCAACACACCATTCGGGACTTCTCCTGAAGTGATTTCTCCTAAGTCTCTACTTAGGAAAGATGACACTCTCATTCAACCCTTTTGTTTACAAGCATGATCTTCACAATCCTCGTGCCTCATAAGGAATCTCAATTGTATATACAAAGCTTATACTGATTTAGAGATGATCAGCATAAGAACACTTTTGAATAAGAGTGATGCTCTTTGTTCTTGTGTGTTGTATGCTCTTCGTCTTTGGTAAGGTATTTATTTTGAGGATGAGACCATTGGATGATTTAGGATATTCTGTTGGATGCTTCTCTCTTACTGCAACTAGCTGGTTCGAGGGCCTTGACGTCTATTCATTTTCTAACAACAACTGAATCAATTCTTGGCATCTTATGTTTTGGAGAAGTGGTTCTTCAGCCTTTGTTTAATGTGATAGCCATTGCATTCCCCTTTTGTTAAAGGAAAAGCCACTCTTTCGGGCTTTAATATTAACATTATGTAGTTGTAGTATGGTTTATATACGACTGTCTCTTTTAACAAAATTGCTTTTGATCTTTAATTTGAGATATAGTTGAATCTACTTTCTATGATTCCCAACTACAACTAGTTGTCATATCATGAAGACCACAAGTTAATCTTACTTTTTGAAGATCATTCAATAGATAATTAGTAAGATTATTAATTAATTAAATAATTAATAATGCCATTAATCTAATTTGGTATGTAGTGGTAAATTTATGTCTTTTAAAAGGCATAAATCATAGCTAAATTTTAAGCATCCTCATGATGGCGTGACCAGCGGTCCATGCTAGTATCCTTATCTCGCGAAATGACTATCTAAGGTTCTCCCGTTCAATGACGCAGCTCATGATTACAGGTTGGTTCTAATGCCATCTATTACCCCCTCAACCCTCCTAGGCCATGGATTTTTACCGGGAACGGCTCCAAGGTTTGTTCATTAATCCCACAAATCGCCACAAGTCTTTCCAGTATGTTTTGTCCTTACTCACACGCTACATGAAAAAACTTCTCATAAGGTTGCCCATCCCAAGACTTCTTTATAGCAAATATGCTTAACTGAGGGGTTCTTAAAAGTGGGCTCCCCAAAAAGGAAGGTGCATCTTTGGCAATGTAAGTCGTCATTTTAATACTTTGAAGAAACACTCAAGATATTATAGTACGTAATGAACTGATTACGTATATCATCAAAGATGTACTTTCCTTTTCGGGCAGCTAACTCTTAAGAACTGTACAGTTAAATGCGCTTGTTGTGGAGAAGTCTTCAATGAATGACTTCCTGGGAGTTTGCTAGGTGGAGCATGCGTGAGGATGAAGCATGATGGAATGACTTGTGGTGATTTGTGGGGACAATGGTCAATCCCTTAAACGATTCCTACTAACTTTCTGTAGACAGGGGAGGGGGAGGGTGTCACATAAGGATTTTTGATGATTTGTGTTTTCAATTTAAATTAAGATATTGAGCTCATGGCACTGTCTCAAAGGAACTTGGTATGGGGCAACCTTAAACAATCAATGTCAAAGTCGTTGTGCTATGATTAGACTGAAGAACTGAGGTCAGAGTCTGCATGCCACACTTTGAATGTCAATTAGATATAGTTTCAACCTTTGAAGTGTGGAGAGAACTCTGGTACGTTTGAAATCTAAAACTAAGAGAAATTAAATCTCTAAGATAAATGAACCTCTTTTGCCACAAAAGGGAGCCAAGTACCACTTAAACCTGTAAAAAATTAAATCATTAAGGATTAAGATAAAACGTAGACTCTTAAAAACCACTCGAAAATGGGATATGGTTTGAGTGATTTTGAGAGAAATAACAATTATTAGATCATATATTGTTCATCAAGGTCTCATTACAAGAGAGAAATGAGGCCCTTTTTAAAGGCTTACGAAGACTCCAAGTCTTATTTCCTAAGGAATTGGCGAATATGAAAATGACAAGCTTGTCTAGTAGAAATTAGTTACTAAATTTCCTCATGTGGTTGATAGAATTTAAACAACAAATAGTATTAATCCTTATTTGTATATGAGCCATATAAAAGAGACTTTCTTGAGCCTTTTAGTTAAGGAATGTTTGAAGAATTCCTCACAGAGGTCGACTTTGGATAGTCATTCTTCTAGTGGTTTCAGAATCACTATTCTCATTTTGTAGTGTTTTCTCTAAGGCTAACTAATAGAGGTTTGAATTTTGACTATCTATTTCTTGTTGAATTTCTTTGTCATTTCTTAATATTACTAAAAACTAATTACAAAATTGGAAATTAGGCTCATGGAGCTTTTTTAAAAATACTTAATCTTCTTTATTTGGAACTTATTGATACCTCAAAACTCAGCTCAAAGTCATCCCCGGTATCTTAGAAAAAACTGGACAATAGATGAATTGACCTAAGCTCCTTATTTGAGGTTACCAATTACTCTAACATATTCATGACTTACTTAAGATCTCTCAAAAATCCTATAAGATCCAAGATGTAAGGCATTGGATCCCCAAGCCCCCAATCAGTGGTGAAAAGTGCAAATACTTGTATGAGAACATTGAGATTGTGTAACAAATTGAACTTGTGCTCGCTCAAGTGCATTAAGGCAAGTTTCTTTGCATCAAAATTGCCTACATCTTTTGCAAAGTACGAGAATCGTATCGATTACATGTAAATAAAAAAAATCGGTATGATAGTTTACTATTTAAAGTTCCTATGTAGAAAGAAAGCAAGAAGACAAATGAGAAGAAGAGAGAAAGAGATAATCTTATGCAATCTTTCTCTTTGCTACCTTAATTAGAGCTAGGTCTTGCAACACAATATGCTTGCGAAGATGAATCTCAACAAGACTGGAACCAAGCTATAGTATGAGATAAATCAATTTTAAATTGTCATGCGCTTGAATCTTATATTCAAACCCATTGTGGTACCTGAGGAATCATAGGGTTAGGGTAGCAATATTTCCTCTTTGGCCACTGTAAGGCACACATTGTTCAAAAGGGTATGAGAATGCCGTGAAGCATAAGAGTAAAATTAAAATTACATATGCTATGCTTCGCACGAATGTACAAAACATATGGTTTCTTCTTGTCGAAAAAACAATTACTGTTGAGAAACTTGTGTGCATAATAGTTAAAAGTGGCACGGTGATAAATCATAGATCATGTGATAGTTGATGAACAACTAATTAATAAAGCATGAATGACCTTTTACAAAGAAGTAACTTTGTTTCCAAGCTTCAAAACACATAATAATAGAAAACAAAGGATCTGTTTTTAGGGAAGGGGCAAAGTGCACAAGAAATTACAACATATATAATAACGCTTCTAGGATTAAGACTACCACCCACCCAATGGAATGGGCAACAAAATTACAGCTCGGAACTAATATCATGGAACCGAGACCCCAACAAATCACATGTAAACATATCACATGCATAATATAAAAGGCAAGTCGATCAACGAGTCCATGACATATTTTCATTGTCTAAGGCAGAGAACATAGACATAAACAAAACAAACATCTCAAAATGTGCAAGACGATGAGACTAAAAGTCCAAGAGAATACCTAGTTAAACAGTTCATACTCAATTATAAGTAGTAATTTAACACCAGGGGTAAACACTTTATAATACCAAAGGGCTTGGCATTTCAAACACTAAAATCAACACTAATAGAAATCAGCTTTGTTTCGACAGTACATTTCGATAGAAAAATGTCCACTGAAATCTCCAACGAGCTCTGGTAGATTTCCTGGAATTCCTACGGACGTTTTGATAGACTTGTAGTCTGAAGGAATATTGTAGACGTTCCGACGGAACTTCTGTTAAAAGGATTTTTCAACGGAAGTCCATAGGAATCATACAATTTGACGGAATTGCTGTCATAAAATATAAAAAAATTCTAAAAAAAAGGTTTTTGACCTTGGGTTCAATGGAGGAAAAATTGAAAAATTTTTGTTCTAATTAAATGTTCCGTCGGAACTCCCCATATAAGTCCTTGTTTAGAAGCCTCATCTTTTGCTACTTGCTTCGCAAAAATAGAGAGAGAAAGAGAAATAAGAATAAGAGAGCAGTGCGTCACCCTTCGCCGCCATCAGTCCCACTGGCATTTTCTGCTTTTAGAGAGCATCTTGTTGCCGTCCTCTACCGTTTCCCCCCTCACCATGATTTGCGGCCGATTTATTGAGAAGATTTTTCATGTGTATAATTTCTATCCAAATTTATAGAAATTAAGCATATACGTTGAATTTGATAGTTTGTATGGTTAGTTTGTATGTAATTTCATATATTTGATAGTTTGTATAGTTAGTTTCCTACGTTGATGTTAGTTTGTTAAGTTGGTAATTTGTTCTTAATTTTTTATTTTAGTTTGTTGTTAAAGAATGCAATTTTTTAATAATTAAGTAGAATTTAATGTTAGTAATGAGATTATGAATTTAACACTAATGATGAGAATTTATTATATATTAACTACATTGCAAAATGTTTGTAAAGTTGGCTAATTTATTTTGAATAATTTTTTTTAAAAAAATTAAAATCATCGACGGATTTTTTCGGATTATTATCCAACAAATTTTAAAATTTCAAATTCTGATGGACTGAATGATTTCGATTTTCCATATTCTGACTCCATTTTTGGCCAGAAATTCTGTCTTAAATTTATTTTCCAATAGAAAAATATGCTTTCTCGGTCAGAATTTCGGAATAATGATGTTTTTAGTAGTACAATATAATAAAATTGATATACACAAAATGCAATAAAATCAAACTAATTTGATATAGTTCAAAAATAATTCAATTCAGACATTAGCCTGCAAATTTTTGGTTTGAAAAAAATAAGCTATGAAAGTATTTAACGAATACTATTTTAAGCATAAAATACTGAGAGTAGTAGACAACTTACCTACTCCAATAGCTTGGACATCACATATAATCAACATAAGGTCATGATTATAAGATATAAACATACTTATACAACTTGACTTAGTTGTACTAAAAGTACAACAATATCGCTAAGATTAACAATATCCTAAGATGCTTATATATAAGCAAGGCTAAATATAGAGACATAGAGCTCCGATTGAAATACTAGAAATTGACTTTTTGCATCGACCTTTGTCATAGAAAATGTATAGGAAAAAAGTTATAAATCATTGATAAAGCTTGCTAATTTAACACCAATTTGTGGCTAATGGCAAAACAACCTCGGTTGTTGGATAAAAAAATCATTACAAGCCAAAACTATATAAAATAACAACAATTTTGTAAATATTCAAATTAATGTCCAATCTAGCAAAATTAGGCAATTTAAATTTGAAATTAAAATCAAAGTCCCTTGATGAAAACAATCAAAGCATTGTCCACCATAAGCATTGGACATCAACACACTTAAATTTAAGGGGCATGGACCTTAAATGAAAGAGATATTGACGTGTACCATTCCTAACCCACGTCAAAATGATTTTAAAACCCCCTTTTTTTGGGGGGGGGGATTTAACCACTCTTTCCTAACAAGCGTATTATTTTTAAACACCATTGATATTGACTTGTAATAATTTAGATGTACTTTTTTCGTCCAAGGTGCTGATGTGGCAATGGAATAATGTTTAAATTCCTTAAAAGCCTTGACATTAATGTTTTAAAAATAGTATCTATTATTATTTTTTCTATCTATCTCCATCTCCCTCTTTGTCATTATCTTGCTGACAGTCCCCTTCCAAATTCTTTTCATGTTCTTCTCCATTACCATACTTGGTTGTCCATTATAGTTGAAGGGGAATTGATCTTTTTTTTAAATCTCAATTATAGATACGAGATCATAAATAAACAGATTTGTGGCATTTGTGCTCAAATTTTTTGCACTATAGTTGTTGAGTCGTTGACACTGAATATAAGGGACAAATAGTACTTTAAACTAAAAAATATTACTATAATATTTTCAATTTTTTTCACAAGGTTCTCATCATAAAAAGGTGTATAAAAAATTTTCATTTAATGCTTCAAGATTAGTTAAAATGAGTTTTCAAAAATGGGGGTTTTAAAATCATTTAGGTTAGAGATGTATATGTCAATACCTCTTAAACAAATTTAAAATAACTTAATTAAGCCAACGGGAGCATAAGTTAGTTACAATAGATAACAAGAAGTTGAGGAAAGTAAACAGAATGTAAGGTTTAATAAAATGTTTAGGATAACAAGGAATAAATTAGATTATTGACATAAATTTCACCCAAAAGTAATTAAACACAGTAAGAGAGTGAAGACTCAGATTGCCTTAGAGAAGAGGTAAATAGGGTGATTGCAGTAAATTAAAAATTCAACTTAACAAATTAAGAGTAGATGTAGAGATTAAATAAAGACTGAACACAATGATATATTAACGAGATTGGGCCTCAATTAGGCTTAGGTCCCCACCTAGAGTTATCCAACTCTAGGATTCAATGCTCTACTTTTACTATTAAGATGAACTCTCTCTCAGAGCTACCTCACTCTAGAGATCCCAATCACTTAGACCAACCCCTTGGTATAAGCTTGGGTGGCATTGACCTCACAAACTCCAAGTTTACTTCTTAATAATGTTTTTCACCTCAATATTTGATCACAAGAATAACACTTAATACAATGGTTCAATGTAAGTTCTCAAGTGTAGTATTTCGTAATGCTTCTTAGTGTATTTCTTCTGTTTGAGCTTGATCGCTATTTATAGGTTTCAACACTCTTCAACCAAATAAGAAAGTTCTGTCAGGATATGCTGAAATGGCATTTCAGGCCCTTGATTTTTGGTTGATAGCATTTGTTTTGATTCTCTTCCCATCCTTGTTGCTGTTTTGATTTTCTTGCCTTCTTTGCTGTGATCTGGGCTGGTGTGATACTACACATTGTATTTCGAAAATATGGCAGAAAAAATACTCTAGAATCAAGAGATAATATTACCTTATTTGGTTTATATCATATCATATAATTTCATCATGGCAAGTATTGTATGTGAGGCCATGATTTCAACAGAGTTCTTATTTTGAATGCTCAGCAATTGAAATTCGAATCATGAATCATCTTGAGTGATTGTCTTGATTTATTTGCCAATTAATCAAGATCATGCATATCCTTTTAGGCATCCACACGTTTTCTTTAGTCACTTTGGATGTTGTATTCTCTTCTTTTTCAATCTCTTACCTCAAGCCTTTTAGTTAATTTTGGTGTTTCATCAAAACCTTTTCTTTTTAGCTACTAAGGAAATTCAACAATCTCCCCCTTTTTGATGAAAGACAAAATTAACTTTAGTGATCATGCCGAGGTCATATGAAGACAGATGCTTGTGATAGGTCATAATATAAACTTATGAGATATTGAAAAAGTAGCTAACATATGAAGACATATGCAAAATAAGCTTAGTTTACCAACATCATAGTTTAGCAACATAAGTAATTAACAAGATAAGTAATCGATTTTAAAGCCTAAACTGCTACTACTAACCAGAGATAGTAATCTACACTTTCTCTACTTCTTTCATCAAAAAGGAGGGTAGTGGCCAAAAAATGTTGGAGCACACCAACAGGAGACCAAATTACTTGGAAATCAGAGAATTACAGCTTGTTCTTGGAGGATTTGGTAGCGGATAGGAGTTGGGCAACATACGTAGAGCTTTGTGCTTGTTCAGCAACAGAGAGAGGGACGGCTTTGAGCACGCACTGTCCAGTCATGCTTCCCATGGTGATGAGATCACCAAGCTTCTGATGGACCTCGGAGATGTGAGTAGTGAGCTAGGTTTGGATGCGGTTCAGGCGGTTGTCCATGATGGCTTGATTGTAGGCAATCCCATCTAGCACATCTATGTGCTAAACCAGAATGTACTCAAGCTTATCGACCATTTCTTAAAGCTTATAAATTTTCTCATCAAGTGTCAGGATGTGGTCAAGGAGGGAGGGAGGAGGATTGGATTGGGGAGAAGTGAGGGGAGATTTGATAAGTGGACCAAATTTTTGGGACACACAAGCAATTTCTCCAGAGTTCATGTCCTCGACAAACTTCCAAGTACCAGTGGGGGTCTTGAAAAATTGAATATGTTTCAGGGAGGTAGGAGTGATTATAGGAACAGACTTGGTCTCTTTGAGTTCATGATCGAGACAGACACCAAAGTGAGTGAATACCATGGTATGGAGGTTTGCATATGGCAGGCGAGCAAGACGCTTTACTGAGGAGATTTTGGACATGGATTCAAGAATGTATCGAGCGAAATTGATTAGTTTACCAGTCGTGAGGAGGTAGATGAGTTCAAGGGTTTTTGTATTGACGCTGTCTGTTGAATTGGATATGGGCAAAATGATTCAAACTTAGATGTAGTAGATCAGACAGGGATCTTATATGAGGATGAGATAGGAGAGATGGGTTGGGTGAATTTGACTGTGGGGGTGAGTAAACTCAGTCAGGCAGCGGTTTCGAGCTTCAGTTTGAGACAGAGAAGACTGGGCGACAGGGGGAAGGTGAAGGATGTTATTCAAGGTGGATTCAGTGAGAGTGAATTAGGTGTATTTCACTTGACACTCAAGGGAGATAACAGGACCAGATTTCATAGGACATGCAGACTACTCGAGGGTAATAGTCATGACCTAATTCTAGTATTTTACCGTAATTACTTCACAACAAATAGTCAATGAAACTCATTCAATTTAAACGAGTCCACATTGACAATGTCACACGCATGAATAGGGTGGTTGACAAGGTGAGGTAGAAATTTCTCCCTAGCTAGACTGGAGTGAAATCAAGTTAGGGGGATTGCCTCGGTGCTGGTAGGTATGGGCTGGGGAGAGGTTACAAGGAAGGGTTGAGGGGAAATCGAGGGCATCCTGTCGACGACTGATGTTGGTGTGTTGGCCGTCAAGCAAAGCCAGGGGAGCACGGTTGGCGGCGGTGGTGGAGTCGGAGATGGTCTGAGGTGCTACTTGCATCAAGTGAGGAGCTGACTTAAGGATCAGTCGGATGGAGATCCGCGCATTGCGACAAAATGGAGCTGACCGAGGGGTTGTTTTGTGAAGGGTAGAGGTGAAAGGTGGCGGTTTCCGAGGTGAGGAGGAGGCCTTGAGACCTTTGGTTTGGGGTGCCATTGTTAAAGAGAGGAGCTTAAAGGATAGTGGCAATAGTGAGGGCTTGGAGAGAGCTGAAGTTATACTAAATCTATCACCGGGTAAGGCTATGTTAGGGAAGGATTTAAGGAAGAATCAAGAAATTGGGGACAATGGGGGTCAAATTTGGGAGAAATTTGAAAGGTGTGAGGGATTGTGGGTTTCGGTTGGGCAAAGGGAGGTGGTCTATGAGTGGAGAAAGAGAAAGTAAGAGATAGAAGGAGGTGAAGAAGAGGAAAGTAAGAGAGAAAGACAAGGTAGTTGAGATTTTTTAATGGCTGAAAAAAAGGAAAATATTTTTGCCAAAGTGAGAATAGACGTGAAATTAATTTTGGCAAAGATGAATTGAATCCTTAAGGCAAGTGGAATCTTGTTGGTGTATGATAGACAGAAAGTTATGTATGAACTTTTGTCCATCAGTTGTGCTCCATTTAGTTGTACTAAATTCATTCCAAGGCACTGAAATGTAATTTTCAGGCCATGTTAATTGAACTTTGGATGTCATGACGTACCTGATGAAATATGATAGGGAACCATGTCGAGTGTGTCCATGGGCAAAGGGAGAATGAGTATGCGTGAAATTCACTTTGCAAACTGAATTAGTCATAAGAGAGGGCCCCCCCTCAATTCATGCATCATTGCTTATCATTCCTAGTTCATGTCGTATAAAATTAAAATGATCTTCATTTAAGGGTTTAGAGAAAATGTTAGCAAGTTGATAATCCGTAGGCACAAAAGTTAAAGTAATGTGTCCTTTTTCAACATGATCATGAATAAAATGATGGTGTACCTCAATATGCTTGGTGCGTGAGTGTTGAATCAGATTTTTAGTGATATCGATAGCACTTTTATTGTCGCATTTTATTGGGACTTCTTTAAGATTTATTCCAAGATCCCTTAACTACTACATGATCCACAGAAGCTGTGCACAGCATGCCCCCACAGCGATGTATTCTGCCTCAGCCATTGAAAGGGCTACAGAATTTTACTTCTTGGAGTGCCAAGAAACTAAGCATGGTCGAAGAAACTAACAAGTTCCTGATGTGCTTTTTCTGTCGACTTTATAACCTGTATAATCTGCATCAGTGTATCCTACTAGAGAGAAGTCTCCCCCTCGAGGGTTCCATTGTCCTAGATTTGTAGTCCTAGCTAGGCATCGAAAAATTTATTTTACACACTTTAGATGAGATTCTTTAGGGGCGGCCTGAAATCTAGCACATAGGCATACACTGAACATGATGTCAGGATGGCTAGCGGTAAGACAAAGCAGTGACCCAATCATGCCTTGAGAGACCATTTCACTAATGGGTTTACCTTCTTTATCAAGGTCTAATTTTTCGGTTGTAGCCATAGGCATCCTATCATGTTTGGCTTGATCCATTTTGTATCTCTTTAGCAATTCATTTACATATTTGCCTTGGTTAACAAATATGCCATCTTTGCATTGCTTGATTTGAATGCCTAAAAAGAAGTTTAATTTGCCCATCATGCTCATCTCAAATTCTTTTCTCATGAGGTTGGAAAATTCTTCACAAAGAGAGTTATTTGTACCCCCAAAAAGTATATCATCTACATAAATTTGAATAATTATGAAGTCGTGACCTTTGGTTTTAGTAAATAAGGTTTTATCAACGAGTCCCATTTTAAAATCATGTTCTAAAAGAAACTTGCTCAATCTCTCATACCAAGGCGTGGGGGCTTGTTTGAGACCATAAAGAGCCTTTTGTAGTTTATAAACATGATTAGGAAAGTCTGGATTTTCAAGCCGGGGGGTTGTTCGACATAGACTTCTTCTTGCAGATATCCATTTAAGAATGCACATTTTACATCCATTTGATAAAGTTTTATATTCATATATGATGCAAATGGTGATAGTACTCTTATTGCTTCTAGACGTGCAACAGGGGCAAAGGTTTCATCAAAATCGATGCCTTCTTCTTGATTGTATCCCTTAACCATTAATCTTGCTTTATTTCTTATAACATCTCTAGTTTTGTCCAACTTATTTCTAAACACTCATTTGGTTCCTATAACTAGATGGTCACTTGGTTGGGTTGTGAGTGTCCATACTTGATTTCTTTCGAATTGGTTTAGCTCATCTTGCATAGCATTTATCCAATTAGCGCCATTTAGTACTTCTAGATGATTCTTTGGTTCTATAAGTGACACAAAAGCGAAGAAAGCACAAAAATTACGTAGAGATGAGCGGGTTCTTACACCTGTGGATATATCTGTCAATAGATTATCCATTCGATGAGATGACTTATACTTGAAGTGTTTCTGTGTTACCTCTTGTTGTGATGCATTAGGTGGGGAATTTTCTTCATTTGTGGACTCCTCTTGTTCTTGAGGTGAGGAGTCTTCGTGTAGTTCTTGTGGCTGCTTATTAGCAGGATTTACTTCTTTTGCTGCTTCTTCTTCATCATCACTATACTTGTTTAAGCGCAGATTCTGGGCTATAGAGCCACTTAACACACCATCATTACATTAATAAAAAATCACATGAATGCTTTCCTCGATAGTTTTAGTACGTTTATTATAAATTCTATACGCCTTGCTGTGTAAGGAATATCCTACGAACACTCCATCGCTTCTTGCATCAAATTTTTCTAGATTATTTTTTCCATTATTATGAACAAAGCATTCACATCCAAAAGGTTTAAAATAAGAGATGTTGGGATGTTTGCCCTTAAATAATTCATAAGGTGTTCCTTTTGGAATTGGTCGCATTAGACATCGATTCAGAACATAATTTGCAGTATTCACTGCCTCAGCCTAAAGACTTTGAGGAGTATTGCTTTCGCACATCATGCTGCGTGCCATATCCTCAAGAGTGTGATTTTTTCTTTCCACTACCCCATTTTGTTGAGGTGTTCATGGTGCTGAAAAGTTGTGAGCGATTCCATGATTGCTACAAAACCCAGTGAATTCCTTTTGATCAAATTCTCTACCGTGGTCGCTTCTAATGAAGACCATTGGTGAGTTTTTGTAGACTTGCCATTGTTTTCAAAGTTCAAAAAATTCTTTAAATGCTTCATTCTTTTCTTTTAAGAAGGATACCCAAGTGAAACAAGAGTAATCAGCAACAATCACAAGAATATATTTACTAGGCCCTAGACTTTGTATAGGTATGGGCCCGCATAAGTCCATGTGAAGTAGTTCTAATGGTCTGGATGTGCTAATATTATTTTTAGACTTAAAAGAACTACGTACTTGCTTTCCTTTAGCACAAGCATCGTATATATGATCATATTTAAAAGCGCATGTAGGAAGTCCTCGTACTAATTCCCTTTTTACTAATTTCTTAGTTCTATGCATGCTTGCATGGCCTAACCTTTGATGCCATAACCAATTGTTGTCATGATGTGAGACTTTAAAACATGATAGATTTTGAGAGGGGAGGTTATCGATATCTATGGCATAGACATTTTCAATTCTTGGTCCATGAAGGGTAACTTTTCTTGATTGTTTATTTTTTACAATACAGTTAGTGGAGTCAAATGTTACTCGATTTCCTTTATCACATAATTGAGATATGCTTAGGAGGTTAAATTTTAAGCCATCAACAAGATAAATATTATCAATTGAATTAGAGGGATCTTTGCCAATTTTTCCAACATCAATTATTTTACATGTACCTTTGTCGCCAAATTCAACGCTCCCATGTCCTTTCTTTTTGATTTCAGTGAATAGGGAGGCATTACCGCTCATGTGTCTTGAACATCCGCTATCAAGGTACTATAGGTCTTTCTCAGATTTCAAGCACACCTACAAAATAGGAAGTCAAACCTTTCTGCTACTTTCGACATTAAATTTGTTTCCAAAGACATTAGTTATCATGTTAGATGGTTTAGTTCCCTTAGGAACCCATATTTGAGTAATTTTGTGTGATGGTTTTTTAAATGGGCATGAGTAAGTGACCTGACTAATTTTGCATGTTCTTGTATCCTCTTTATACGGTGTTGATTTAACAAAGAAATTTTTATAGGTTTTCTTTTTGTTAGAGTGATTATATCTAATTCCTTCTTTGTTAAATGATGCTCTTTGGGTACCTAATAATTTGTCTGAGTTTTCTTGTCATTTTGTAAACTTTAAAATTATTTTGTGTTCTTTGTCACACTTGTCTTGCAATTCTTCATTTTTATTTTCTAAAATTCTAATTTTATCATGAAGGTCATTTTTCATTTTTTCAAGGGCTACACTTTTTTGTTTTAATTCTTGAAAGTTTCTCTCTTGAGATCTTTATATTTAGAAGAATATCTTTGTTCTAATTTAGCGAAACTCACCAAGGCTTTGATTAATTCATCTTTAGAACATTCATAAAGGCCCACGATATCTACCTCGTTGGTATTTTCATGCTCATGATCTTGCCCTTCTTTTGCCATGAGACATATGTTAGCATTGTGCTCTTCATCGCTTTCGCTATAACTGGTGTCGCTATCGCTCCAGGCTGAGATCATTGTTCTCTTGTTCTCTTTCTTCTTGAATCTCCGTGATTCGTCCATTTTTTGGATGAGTGGACAATCTTTAAACAAGTGACCTGACATACCATAACCATAATAGGAACTGACATTAGTGTTGTCTTTATTGAAAAACTTACCTTTGAATTTTTTGTTTCTTTTTAATGTGGATCCTTTCAAGTTAAATCCTCATTAATTAAATTTTTTCTTTAGTCCCATTTTATTAAGATCTCGAACGATTAATGAGAAAGCCTCTTCATCATTATTGTTGGTCTCTTCCTCCTCAGAGGTGGAATCTTCTTGTGCAACTTTAAGGGCTATCCCTTTTTTTGAGCTTTTTGATTCATCTTCTTTAAGATGAATCTCATGTGTCAAGAGTTTTCGCAAAAGATCATCCAACTCTAATTTTTTGAGATCTTAGGCTTCTTTGATTGCCATAACTTTTGGTCCCCATTTGTTCTTTGGAATGTATCGAAGAATCTTTCTCACCATTTCCTCATTTGTGTAAGCCTTACCAAGAGATATTAGGTTATTAGTGACATCAGTCCATCGAGTAAACATGTCTTTTATCAATTCATCTGTTTGTATTTTGAATAGTTCATATTGATGTATGAACATATTCATTTTGGTTTCACAGACTTGGCTCGTCTCTTCGTAAGTGACAATTAATTTGTTCCAGATCTGCTAACCTGTATCACATGCAGAAATATGGTTATATTCGTTAGCATCTAAACCACAATAAAGAATGTGCTTAGCTTGTGAATTCTTAGCGAGTTTTCCCTAATCAACACTTGTATACTGATCGTTTGGTTTATCAATGAGCTCACCCTTGTCATTCTAAATTTTAGGAGTAGAATAAGGTCCATTGTTCATAATTTTCCATAATTCCATATCAGTAGATTCAATGAAAATTTACATAATATTTTTCCAATAAGAGAAGTTTGCTCCTTTAAATAGGAGAGGTTTAACAGTCGATCGACCTTCGATATTGATATCTCCAGAGAAGGCCATGATCATCACCCACTCGACTGTTAGGTCAAAGAGTGTAGGACTGGCTCTGATATCAATTGAAGACTCAGATCACCCTAGAAGGGGTGAATAGGATGATTGCAGTAAATTAAAAATTCAACTTAACGAATTAAGAGTAAATGCAGAGATTAAATAAAGACTAAATGCAATAATATTTTAACGAGGTTGGGCCTCAATCAGGTTTAGTTCTCCACCAAGAGTTATCCAACTCTAGGATTTAACACTCTGCTTTTATTATTAAGATGAACTCACTCTATCTCTCAGTGCTACCTCACTCTAGACATCCCAATCACTCAGACCAACCCCTTGGTATAAGCTTGGGTGGCGTTGACCTCACAAACTCCAAGTTCACTCCTTAATAATATTTTTCACCTCAATATTTGATCACAAGAACAACACTCAGTACAATGGTTCAATGTAAGTGCTCAAGTGCAGTATTTCGTAATGCTTCTCAGTGTATTTCTTCTACTTGAGCTTGATCGCTATTTATAGGCTTCAACACTCCTTAACCAAATAAGGAAGTTCTGTCAGGATATGCTGAAATGGCATTTCATGCCCTTGATTTTTGGTTGATAGCATCTGTTTTGATTCTCTTCCCATCCTTGTTGCTATTTTGATTTTCTTGCCTTCCTTGCTATGATCTGGGCTGGTGTGATATTGCACATTGCATTTTGAAAATTTGATAGGA
This sequence comes from Carnegiea gigantea, assembly GCA_029747015.1. Taxonomy (NCBI): domain Eukaryota; kingdom Viridiplantae; phylum Streptophyta; class Magnoliopsida; order Caryophyllales; family Cactaceae; genus Carnegiea; species Carnegiea gigantea. The sequence continues at coordinate 37,079 of JAKOGI010000829.1, read as the reverse complement.
AAAAAAAAAACTCTAGAATCAAGAGATAATATTCCCTTACTTGGTTCATATCATACCATATAATTTCATTATGGCAAGGATTGTATGTGAGGCCATAATTTTAGCAGATTTCTAATTTTGAATGCTCAGCAATTGAAATTCGAATCATGAGTCAGCTTGAGTGATTGTCTTGATTTATTTGCCAATTAATCAAGATCATGCATGTCTTTTTAAGCATCCACACATTTCCTTTAGTCACTTTGGATTTTGTATTCTCTTCTTTTTCAACCTCTCAATTTTACCTCAAGCCTTTTAGTTAATTTTGATGTTTCATCAAAACTTTTTCTTTTTAGCCGCTAAGGAAATTCAACAGATAGGATTAATATAAAAGAAAAATCAACATTAAGTAATAAAATGTAGAGGTTCACACAATAGCCTAAATGCAACAAAAACCAATTGTATGAACTTCGTAACAAAAGCCAATCGTTAAACCTTTACTTAGCAATAATATTGAAAGCAACAAAAATAGGCTTTTGCCCTTAAAGTAAACACCATGACGCGCAAGGCATCAAGATTAACGTAAATGAAAATGAATTAGATGAACTCCAGATTTATATAGCATACAGAAAACTAAACAACAAGGGCAGCTTTAAACTAAAAATTCAATCAAAGTAGGCGAGAATCTAAGAAGATAATTGTAGAAGTCATCTAAATAAGAGTGTAAAAATCAATTCAATTACTTGTAACACTTAATTAGTTAGTGCCTGCACAACACGAATCTAAATTTTTGTTATAAAAATCTTGTTAAGGACGGCAAGCTTTGTTGTAAAAGTCTTGTTAGCTTTCTTGAAGCTCACAATGTGTTTATTAATATATTTTGATGAAAAACAAAAAGAGATTAATCAATTGATATATTTATCATGTTATATTTGGGCCTACCTTAGTATTTTTATGTGATATGATTATAAATAGATATTGACATGATTGATTTTATCTTTAAGATAGTTAATTATTCAAATTTGAATATGTGATCTTTATGATATTATATTGGTGATTCAAATTTGATTATGATTCTTATCATGTTTGATAATGCTATATTATGAGACAGGATTTCCCATTTGATTAGAGATATTCACTTAGTAAAATATTTGATTTTTCTTAACAAAATTGTAAGTGCTTAATCATGGAAGGAGTTGCAATCAAGAGAATCTTTCTACAACCCAAAAATAAGATATCATTGGATAGAATTGCAAATCAGCCAAAATAGGGACATAGCCATTGCATGCTGAAAATAGAAGATCTTCAAGGACCCTGAACTGAAGTTCAAGGCCTTGAACTAAAGCTGAAATCCTGAAGGCAATCTAAAATCAGTCTAATGACTAGGTTTTGATGGTTAGTCAAAGCTTTGCTATAAATATTGAAGCTAGTTGAAGGCTGAATACAACAAGAGAGAGAAGCAAGCACTCATTGGCATATCTCTTACTCAAGCATTCATTGGCATATATTGAGATTTAATTTGCTTCAATTACATTTGATTTGTATTGTTCAAGTTGTAATTGGGTGGGAATATAGAGTTGAAGGATCAACTCTACCAAGCCTTCTTGAGGTGTCAACTTGGAACTTGGAACTTAGAGTACGTGGACTTTGCAATTGTAACTGTCCCTCCTAATATAATTTGGTTAATCCTAGAGTTAGAGAACTTTAGGCGGGGATTAAGCCTGGTTGAGGCTAACATCGCTAAAAAATACTTATGCCTTGTCTACATTTACATTTTCGCATTTTTCTTTTGATTATTTAGAGACTTTGATCATCACCCTATTCACCCCCTCTAGGGCGACTTAACTAGTCAAATCGGGTTAACAAATCTTATTTTTACTATATTATCTCAAAAGAATTTTGGAATTTTTTTTTTTTTGAATTTTTTGGGTTAACAACGTAAAGTTTGCTTGTTAAAGGATACTTTCATTGCCAAATTTCACAAGATCTCCTTGCCACATCTTTAACCTATCTTTGTTACTAGATTTGTTTAATCGCTTTCTACTTGGTGATTGACTAAGTGCCAGACCAATTGGCTATTGGTTCCTAAATCTTACCCAGGTAAATGACCTCAGCAATGACCACTTCTCATCTATAAAATGCCCCTGTGGTTTTCAAATGGAAAAGCCAAGTTTGCCAACGGTTTTTAATTTAGTCTATATATGTTAATGTCACAAAATTAATATCTTTTTTAAATCACACAAATCAATATGTTGTTCTTCTAACCTCATTTTGGAGGGTGATTACTAGATCCTTATAGACCAAAGAGACGAGTCTCAAGAAGGGGGTGAAATCTACCCTTAAGAAAATAAATTTCTTATGTTTCTAAATATTTTCCAATAAGATTAATGTTAATAAAACCTAAATTCCAAACATAAGTTGGTTTCAAGCATTATTCTAATTATTGATGATTCAAAAAAAAAAACCACTTTTGAAGATCGAATTCAAGAGAAAGAAAAAAAGAAATGATAAAGGAATAAAATTTTGAGTTCACTTCTTGAGCGACAATCTTATAAGGCATATTCAAAAGTACATTAATCACAACAGATTAAAATGAAACATCATTAAGAAAATAAAAATCAATTTATTATGTTCATTAAGAACACTTATCATGACTTAGCTCAATCTGATTTAGTAATGCAACATCTAGAGTAAGCTAGTAAGAGGAGTTGTCTGTCTAGGAGAAAAAAAATGTAGAATATAAGTGTGGAATATGGAGGGGGTGGACCCCTATTTATACAAGTAAGAAGGATGAAGAATGCTTTCGATTTGCAGAAACAATAAATAGATTATACAAAAAATGGTGCACCGAAGATTCTATGTAGCTAATGTACACATATGCTAAGTTCCCGTGGCATGTCGCAAGGGCATCTTCTAGTGTCGATACATCTGGAAGTACGACAAAACATGCCACCTGGGTGTGGCGCAGGGAAAGCCGCTCCTAATGGCAAGGCAAAACATGTTGCATATGTCGATCGAATGTTGACAGGCTAATATGTATATTTGTCAGCACAAGGTTAAGTGTTATGATTTAGGCGATTAGTATATCGTCCATCTGGTTGTATAATTGCATTTGTACAACCGGGCCTACTACTTGTCCAACTAGCATGCCATGTCTGTAAAGTGAAGAAACCGCCTAAAAAAAATATGTACAAACCAAAAGCGCTCTGCAACTTCAAATCACATTGTGACCCAAAAACTTCTGCTCACTTTCTCTCTCCCCAAACCACTCAAATTCGTGCTTGATTTGGTGAAATTCTACTGTGTTTGCTCACCGATTCTAGCAAGAAATCTTCGAGAAATCACCATTGAAGCTTAAAGCAAACAAATTCGATGTAACTCTTAGCAGATACGAAATTTATTTGCATGTTCGAAACAAAACAATTAATTCGTTTGGCATTCTATGTTTTAACAAAATCGAACACTCATAATCTCGTTTTTCAAATATTTATAGATGTAAGCTTAACATTCATTAGTGGCGAAGAAGAGATCTGCTAGTGATGCATCAAATACTACTCAGAAAAAGTATGTTGAAAACCTTAAACCTTCTTAAACCTAATATTAGTGAGCAAGCGTACATCAGCAATGAGCAGTATGTGCTTGTTCCTGATTCTATCAACAAATTCACAATAAACACGTTTACCTTGATGTTGACTAATACATGCAAAACACTTTTACCTTAACTCTTCTGATTTTGCTATATAGTGAGTTGTACCTTATATTATGGTGAGTCATATCTTCATTTTAGTGAGCTGTGAATGATGTGCTTGTTCCTGTCAACATATGAACGCTATAGTGAGTTGTGTCTTATGATGTAGTGAGCTAAGGCTTGTATGTAGTGAGCCATGACAAAACTCTAGTGAGCTATAAATTATATGCTAGTGGCTGTCAATATATGCATGCTCCAGTGAGTTGTGCCCTATATTTTAGTGAGCTATGGCTTGAATATAGTGACCTATGACAAAACTGTAGTGTGCTGTTGATAATATGTTAGTTCCTGTCAACATATGTATCCTATAGTGACTTGTGTCTTATAATATAGTGAGCTATATTTTACATCCTAGAGTGCCATACCTTAAGTTTAGAAAGTGGTATCGTACATTCAAGTGTGAAGTCTAGAACTCCAATCTCTTTTCATAAAATGTTTCACATATATAGTGAGTTGTATCTTATATTATAGTGAGCCATGATATATTTGTAGTGAGCTGTTCCTTTTATTCTAGTGTGTTATCACATTTCCTGTAATATTAACATTATATTTAGTACTATTTGATAGATCAAAGACAGAAGGGTCAATCACAAGCCCTCAAGACATGATTATGCAGGTTGTCAGAGACATCTCTTCTGAGCAAGTGAATATTAGGTAATTACCACTTCATATATATGAAAAAACACACACAGTATAGTCTACTACACTAACATTATCTTTTCTTTTTTATTGAAGCCCAAATGATCAAAATAAAACAAATGAAACAAATCAAGGAATGCAAGATGATATTACTCACAATTCAGGCCAAGGTACATCCACATTATGTAAGATTATATGTAATCATCTGAATTCCATATGTAGTGAGCAGGGGAAATTGTATTCAAAGCATCTCTACATTATATTCTATGTTAATACTGTCAATTAGTGAGCCATAACATATGGTTTGGTGAGCTATTACAAATGTCTAGTGAGCAATAACTACTATTATATTTTAGTGTTGCACCATGTACAGTTAAACATTTCAATGCAATTTGCACTAATAGTTCCTATATGCATTGAGTTTATAATCTCATATTTTAAACAACTAGTAAAACTATACATTTACATTTATATTTAGTGAGCTGACCTGCAATTATAGTGAGCAGACAACTATATTTAGTGAGCTGACCTATAATTGTAGTGAGCAGACAACTATGTTTAGTGAGCTGACCCATAATCGTAGTGAGCAAACAACTATGTTTAGTAAGCTGACCTATGATTGTAGTGAGCAGACAACTATGTTTAGTGAGTTGACCTATAATTCTGGTGAGCAGACAGTATATTTTAGTGAGCTGAAATATATATATTGAGACCCAGATTACATTAAACATTACATATTTATTTAGTTATACATCTTGTTCACTTATACAAAGTACCATGTACAGCTGTAGAAGAAGTAACCAAGGAAGCTCAACCAAAGCATCAGGAAAACCTGTCCGCAGCAAGGGACAAAATATCTACAGGCAAAACCAGCTCAACAAGTACTACTACAACTAAGAGAAGGGTAAAACAAGAAGCTAGGAAGAATAGAAATATTTGCAATAGTCCAACTAGTTCAGAAGATGAACAACTCCAAGCTCCACAATAAGGGAGAAACAAAAGGTGGTGCTGGAAAAAACACAAACTATGAGTGCTGTGCAAGAATCACAGCCTACTCAACAGGGAGAGGGAGGACAAGAGAAACAAAAAACAGCAAACCCATCTCAACAACGCACTCCAACAGCAGGGTAAAAACTAAAGGTGGTGCTGCAAAAAAGGAAAAAGGAGCAAAGAAGATTGATGCACATCAGAAAATTGGCAACACAGAACAACAAATGAGGGAGAGACCAATACACAGCAGAAACTCCCCCAATGTTCCCAAAAACACTATCCAAGAAAGCTCTGAAAAAACAATCACTGATGTTCATGAATAACCTTGAAAGGAAATAGATGACACAATGGAGGACACAACTTACAAAATGCCTCCCCTTGGGCATGGTGACAAGTCTGAGTCTGATGATGATTGGTGAAGAGAATGAGGAAGATAAAATAAGCAACAAAGCCTAAGCCAAAGAAAATGCAAATGAGTTCAAAAAAGTGTGGTAAGGCACAACCTGAGAAGAAGAAGGAGGATGTCCAAAAGAGTTCTAAACCTCCTACGAAGAGTGGACATCTCTCAGTTTTCAAGTATCAAAAAGAACATGAATCCCTAAAAAAGGACACAAGTGCTACCGTCCGTGTTGCAGACCCCAAGTCTATGCAAACTGTGCCAAAGCCTGCAGAGGGAGACACAAAATCCAAAAAGATCTTTCAAACAAGAGTGTCACCATCAAGGTTTGTTGGCATGATTGATAATTTCAATGAGGCATAAAGAAAAGCAATACGAGATAGGGATTTGGAGGGCTCCTGCACTTGCAAGTCACTGAATTGTTAGGGGATTTATGTAAATGGCTAGTAGACATATTTGACCCATACTCAGTTACCTTGTACGTATCACCAGACAAAAGGATTAAGATTACACCAATGGATGTGCATCTCACATTGGCACTCCCCATTGGTGGAAAGAAGGTTGAAGAGTTTTATGAAAAAAAGCCAAAAGATGACAAATACAATGAAGTCCTTGATGCATGGAGAAAAGACTGAAATTTGCAAGATAGGGTCCCTAAGCTGAGCCAAATGCCACAATACATACTCAGCCAGACTGATGCAGGGGAAAGTTTAAAGAGAAACTTTGTGTTGTATATGGTATCATGCTTTTTCAACGGTTCAAAGAATGTACATTCGCACCTTATTTTGCCAAGAATGTTGCTAATGTTAAAGATATAACAACAATTGATTGGTGTCAGTACACCATTGACAGATTATGTGAATCTGTCAAAAACAGGGCTTCAAACTTTGATGGACCTATTCTCTTCTTGATGGTAAGTTCTTAATACTCTATCAGAGTATCATGTTTTCAGTGAGCACAGCGTCAAATTCAATGAGCTGAACATATATATTTAGTGAGCAGAACATCATTTTCAGTGAGCTTAACATATATCATGGTGAGCATGCCATTTACTTTAGTGAGCGGAACATGCATTGTAGTGAGCAGAAGGTGTATTTTAGTAAGCATACCAAAGCTGTGGTGAGCTTAACATATATCATGGTGAGCAGGCCATTTACTTCACTTCAGTGAGCAGAACATACATTGTAGTGACCAGAAGGTGTACTTTAGTAAGCACACCAAAGCTTTTGGTAAGCTATGAAGAACTTGATCATATGTGAAAATTGTTTATTACATTGATCTATAATGACCATTTTAGTGAGCACGCATCATGTACCCCATATACATATAGGAATCATTGTTATGCAACATTACTTAATGTTAGTGAGCTACAATAGATTTTAGTAAGCAGAAGAAAATGTTTAGTGAGCAGAGCACTATTTTTAGTGAGCAGACAATATAACCTAGTGAGCAGAACCTGTCTTTTAGTGAGCCACAGTTCAACTTTGTGAGCTGTAAGGAACTTGTGCACAGATGACAATTGTCTGTTGTATTGATCTCTATTCACAAATTTAGTAAGTCTAATAAAAATTATTCTTAGACCATATTACTTTATGTTAGTGAGCTAGTATACATTTTTGGTGAGTAGGGGCTATATTTTAGTGAGCATGGATTCATTTTTAGTGAGCTGTATAGACTGAGTACAAAGAACGTTTCTCTTGCAGATGCTATATCTTGACAGGGTTCTCCTGACAAGAAAGACTGTTCAGAGGCAATTCCCAATAATCAAAGGCTGGACGATAAAAAGGCAAGGGGAAAGAGTCGAAGAAGAGAGAAAGGCTAATCAAGTTACTGCAAAAGAAGGGCCAAAAGGCTTTGGAAAGGGGAGAAGGGAGCTCCAATACAAATAACCAAGGAAATGTATGCTGAATGACATCTGCAAAAGGAACCTCAGCCACAAAAGGAAGAACATCCAAAGATCTTATCACAACATGAGAACCATCGGAGTTAGAGGTATCATTTATTCTATTTATATCAATTAAGCAGAATGAAAGAATTTAAACAAATATCTATCTAACATCTTACAATACTTGAATGGTGTCCACATTACAGAAATATATGGAAGAAGTGGCTGAAGTACAAAGGCTTTAGTAAGTGCATTCAAGAGGTGCAGAACATTCATAGATTACTGGTCAAAAAGGCACCAAAATAATGAAGCATTCAAGGAAATAAGAGATAAGGTCATAAGCATGTTCTCTGCCTACTGTGAGCCTCAAATCTCAAAATCCCCACCAATGACACAAAGAAAAAAAGGGGATAAAAGTGCTGAGATACGATCATTCAGTCAAGATGATGAATGGTGGAACAGAGCTGCTGTACTTGAGGCCATAGTTGAATTGGAGAATGCTTTTGTGAGGCAACAAAAAAACCAGCAGCACCAACAGCAAAGCTTCTACATCAAGGCAAGGGGGCAATGATATACCAAGTTTTAAGTTGATTGATGATAGCCAAAGCCCAGCTCCTGCGACACTAGCAGCACCAGTATCACTTCACACACCACCTTCTTTCCCCCTACAAAAGTAGTTCAAACACCACCACCCTCCCCCTTGCAGAGACACATCAAACACCAACACCTTCCCCCTTACACAGACACTTTAGACACCACCACCCTCCCCACCACACAAACACTGCAGGCACCACCAGCCTCCTCACCACAACACCCATCATAAGCTCTTGAGATATAACCACCACATGAATCATCTCAAACACCACCACCACCAATTCCAGAAACACAAACAGAGCAGCAAGAAAGGCAGAAAATAACTGAAGGAAAGCAAAAATCTCTTGGTAGAGAATATGGAAAGAAGAAAAAAGAAAAAAAAGCTGGTAAGGATTTTCATTGACTAGGTTCTTACTTTCAGTGAGCAGGCTCTCACTTTCAATGAGCAGAATGTACTTTTTAGTAAGCTGGTGAGCAGAACACATATTTTAGTGGGCATAAAGTAAATCTTGATAAGCAGAACACATATGTTAATTAGCAAAAGTTTTATTTTAATGAGCATAAAGTATAACTTGGTGAGCAGAGCACATATATTAGTGAGCATAACACATGTGTGACTGAAAAGAACATATATGTTAGTGAGCACAACAAGCATTTTAGTGAGCATAATAACTATGTATTCTATCCATCACAGGACCTTGATTCAAAGTAAGCACATAACTATCACACAGAACACACTTACAAACACTTAAATTATAATGAATACATACTTACATTTTTTTTTGCTTTTCTTACTAAACCAGTGAAGAAATGTTTGATATCGAAACACATGTTGCACATCCGTATCACATGTCAACCATGCATCCACAAGAATACATTGATGCTTATGTGATTAATATCTAGGCTGCTATCCTTAACAACTTGGACAGAAAGAGAAGTGAAGGATCTCCAAAAAGATTTTTTGCACCGGTTGATGCAATGGTAAATATATATTTATTTTTCATTTTCACAAATACAAATAATCAAACACCTAATGATACTGCTGCAAAAATGCAGTCAACCTTGGACCCCTTGATAAATACAGCAAAATTAGAGGAGGGAAGGTACATTGATTTTGAAACAATTCTTCAGAAAGAATTCCAGAGATGTGACAAATAGATATCAGAAAAACTATTGCATCTGGTAAGCATTAATCTAATACATTTTAATTGTATATTAAAACACCACATTATATAATATTAATCATTCTCTAATTTCAACGTGTTCTTCCCGGTATGTCACAAGAAGCACTTCTTCACCTTCTGCTTTGATTTGAAGGAGGAAAGGCTTGATATCATGGACAACATGCACATAACTGCTCCATACAAAACAACAAATGGAGAAACACATCTGTTAGTGGTATGTTCAAATGCTGACTGATTCATTTACTTTACAATACATCAACACAAAATATCTAGTGAGCTTACAAATTTAGTGAGCTAACACATATTATTGGCGAGCTATCGCACGTATTTGGTGAGCTAATAGGTATATGTACTGAGCTAAGACACATATGTAGTGTGCTGAGCCAACACATATTCTTAGTGACCTAAGACACATATTCTTGGTGAGCTAACGCACATATTTGGTGAGTTATTACCCAATTTTAGTGAGCTGAACAAAGTTATGTATTGTACACAAGCAAGAGATTTTAGCAGATTTCTTCAAGAGAGTGTTGGCCACCCTAAACATGAAATTGTGAAGAAGATGAAACCAGTGCGAATGAGAATGCCATGGAGGACAACAAATAATGTTATAGACTGTGGAATTTTTTGCATGAGGCATATGGAGTCTTCCTTTGGACAAGCAGATAAATGGGATTGTGGTTTCAAGAAAAATAAAGTAAGTTTACCAAAAATATGTTCTCTGCAAAAATATCTTTAAATAAATACAACACCTATTAATGGTTTATTTCCTTTTTGTTTGGTTTTGTTTTCAGGATAAAAATCTGCTTGATGTAATGCAAGCACGATACTGCTATGAAATTATCAACAGTAAAGAAAATATATACAGGAATACAGTGAAGAGGCTCGCAAAGGAGTTCCATGATAAACAACAAGTAGAACTGAATATAAAATCAGCCCAACCTCAAGTGCAACAGCATGACTAATCCACCTTGCTTTAAGTTAGACTAATTTTAGGAACTTATGTACACTACAGTCTAATTTTAAGTTAGACTAATTTTAAGTTAGACTATTAATATGCGTACCTTTAATCATGGTGAAGTACTAGTAAACAGCATTCACTGTTGGATACTTTATATCGATTACCATGTTTAATTCCAGTGAGTTAGAAGACAAATTCAGTGAGCTCACAACTAAACCAAGTGAGCTATATCTTTTATTATGCTCAATTCTATAAATGAATGCAAAATCAAACTAGAATGGCATTTTTTAAAAAAATGTTAAGTCAAATATTAAAGTGTTCAACATGTCTTTGTCATGGAATGCTATGCTTTTATAATGTGAAGTCATCAAACATATGACAGTAGTTTTGTAGAAAATAGTGAGCTACCAGATGAAACTAGTGAGCTATGCATCTTCAGCAGTGAGCAACATATTATGCGTATCAAAAGTATTCACCCTATTATAACCTTCAAAATTATTCAACATCATTTACTTAAACTTCAAATAAAAAAAAAACAATTCTCAATCACAAAAACATTAAAACATCATAGTGAATAAGAATACAAGTTCGAGGTCTATTCTCAAGATATAAATTTACATTTAAATATTTATTCAAAACACTATTGAATGGCCCAGCTGAAAAAAATTCGTTAATGGTAGAAGCCAATGCCCTCTATCACCATAGCAAAATTTCATGCTTGATTCCCACGCAACCCGTCTCAAAAAATTACGAAGCATATACGTAGCTTTAGTGAACCAAGTGTAAATGTAGTGAGTAGACACATTATATTAGTGAGCCAATAGATATTTTAAGTGAGCAGACATGTTATATTAGTAAGACCCTTGAATGCTAGCAGCTTCAGAAGCAAGATTTAACTGATTGCTAGGAATCATATCCCCATTTGGTTACCTCAACCTTTCATCAAAAATCAAGCTAAAAATCCTATACATTTCATTAAAATCTACGGCTAGATTAGATGCAACTGGTGCATTAGATGAACCTGCAGCAACAACCTAAGCCATCACAGCAAAAACGTATTTGTAGTGATTATATATATATACTTCGTGAGCTAACGTATAAATATAGTGAGTACAACCTGTAAGACTAAAAGTGTGAGAATTGAAAAATGTAGTGAGCCAATATAAACTTCTAGTAAGCAGAAACCCTATATTAGTGAGCGTATTAAAACATTTTGTAAGCTAAAAACACAGAATAGTTCTACCGGTCTTAGCAGCAAACTTAGCAAACTCCAAAAAGATATTACTATAAGAAATATAGCTTATTCAATAAGATTGTCAATAGAATTTTACCTGATGTTGAGATACATCTCCTCCATTCCTTGAAGAAAACCTTGCCTTCCTTGATCTAACAATGTTTGATATCTTCTCCAACGTACTCTTCCTCCTTACATTCCTTTCACCTTTCTTCCTCAAATCTTTAGGGTTACCGATGATTTTATTACCCGCACTAGACTGTTGATCATTTTTCAATGTCAGAAACATAAACAGAACCCACAACAACATCAACATCAGTCTTTAACTTGGCAAAGGCTTCTTGACATAGCTTTCTTGCTTGACTATTTGATTCACTTACAAGAAGCAAAGCCTCAAACCGCCTATGCATTTAACCCTCTATATGGAACCGGGAACGCCAAATGCATTACCACTTATAGCTTCTTCTATAACCCATGGGGTTCTTGCTAGCCTAGTCCATTGTTTCAAAATATATTGACCAGGGATTTTAGGCACATAATGAACATTGAAAATTTGCAAGTAGTGGTAGCAAAGAATGCCACTCTCTCTGTACTTTTTACAGTCACAAATAATATTATGATCTGGTAGGTTAAACCTAACCACAAACCCAAACTTCTTCAAAAGGCGATTCTCATACACAACATATGTATGCTCTGTACCGTAGGGGGTTTCACTTAAGCTAAGAAGATCTTGGCAACACTCTTCTCCTTTATTGTATTCATTCTCAAACACTTTGTACAAGTTGTTCATATAGATCTTCGAAGCATGCAGCAAAATGCTAACATATGGCAAGTACATATCGGGAAATCCATCCTTATTTTTCACATTCTCATCCTTCTCCTTAATACTCCACTCAGTAACAACATCACAGGATATATTGTAAAAATCAAACAAACCACACGTGGCATTGGCTCTCTTTGACAAAGAAGCATTTATCGACTCACTTCTTTGTGATGATAAAATGCCACCAGAGAAAACATCCTTGCAAAAAGCTGGACACCATTTTTTTTTTTCAACCGATACAATCTAACCAACTAAGCACTTTTAGCACAATTATACTCTTCAACCAGCCTAACACACAAAACCAGTTAGCACAAAATAATAAATTAGTGAGCAGAAAAATGTAACCATTGTGAGCAGAAGGTATAATCTAATGAGCAGACACATACAACCTTGGTGAGCAGACACTAAAAAATAGTGAGCATAAAGCAATAACTTGGTGAGCACATTAACAAAAAGCAAACAGAGACATGGCTTACCTTTGCCAACAAAAATTAAACTCTTCGTCTATATCACATCTCATCAAAACATGATCAAACTTATCAACAAATCCACCCAATACTCTAAGATGACCAATATTCTTTTTTGAATTCTCCAAGATGTGCCAAGTACACAACCTATGCTTTGCCAAAGGGAAGACCTTTTCAATAGCATTTGCCATAGAAAATGCTTGGTCTGTCATCATAGTTTTCGGTTGCATATTTTCCATAGCTTCCAAAAATATTTTAAATAACCACACAAAGCTCTTAATCTTCTCAATCATCAAAAACCCACATCCTACCATAATATTCTTCGCATGATGATTCATACAAACAAAAGGTGCACATATCATCTCATAACGATTGGTCCTATACGTCATGTCAAATACAAGTGGATCACCAAACAACAAGTAATCACATTTGTGAATCTCTCCCAAAGAAGCACATTAAACAATCGTCTTCGTCTAATTCAAACTTATAAAAAAAAAATCTTGCTCGTTCCCACGCCTAGATTCTAAAACACACATCAAATGATTGGCATCATCCCCATCTAAAGTCCTCTTGACTTCATTTGTAATACTATTGTGCGCATCTGTTTCACTAAAACCAAGTAATGGTGAACCCTCGACCTCATTTCTTAGAAGCCGATGCGCATGCGAAACTTTCATACCATTTCTTCTCATCTTTTGGAAAATGTTCACATGAGCTTTCTCAACTTTTTTATGTGGCCTCAACTTACGCACCTTATCTTCCAAAAGCAATTCATGATTATGAACCATTTCATGCTTCTTACAAACCCATTCCCCATTAGGTTCAATGTAAAATATAGCCCTAACTTTACAATTACACCTCCGGCTCCATTTTGTGAATGTCTTATCTTTTTTCCTCGGCCACCTTTTAACACCTTGTTTGCTGCAACAAAACTCCCTTGAACGAACCTCTTGTGAACACTCTCTCCTTTGCAACTTGTCACACCTAATTGGAAATCCCCTCACGGAAAGCATACTTGTTGTATACCTCAAATGAAGCATCTAGAGAACTAACCCTTTTACCAATTAGCTCTGATCCATCAGATTCCTTCACTTCAACAACACATTCATCATCATCTGCACATTTCTCCTTATCAATTACAATATGATTAGATACACCACCACCAACATTACCATCATCAGAAGCCATGCCTTTGCCCTTTGAACCACCAGTAGGATTACATAAAATCCTAACATAATCATCAACATCAACTGCATTAGCAACAGAATGATCTAATGTAGATATGAAAAATGAAGTATCATCTGAAAAAACAACATGATTTTTATGGTGAGCTATAATGCAAAATTGGTGAGCACAATCTTTATTCTAGTGAGCCAAATGCTTGTGTTAGTAAATAGAAAATGCTATGTAGTGTAGTCGAAGGCAACATATTCTCTTCCATCAGGCACAAGATTGAATATAGTGATTATATTTGGTGAGCACAAAAACTGATAAATAATTCATGAATACAATCTGAATTCCAGTGAACTAAATGTATTTCTTTAGTGAGCCAATGACTATATTTAGTGAGCACAAAACTCACATTGGTGAGCTATTGTTTCTTATATGCAAATAGCAACAATAAAAATATCATCTGGAATAATAACCATAACATTTGTGGTGAGCTATAATGCAAAATCGGTGAGCACAGAGTTCAATCCTAGTGAGCCAAACATTTCTTTCAGTGAACAAAAAACTGCTCTGTAGTAGAAGGTAGCATATTCTTTATAGTAAGCTAAATATATACCATCAGTGAGTCAACGACTATATTTAGTGAGTACACAACTCATAGTAGTAAGCTATCGTTTCTCATATGTCACCAACCAAAATTCACATAATATTCAAGAATTAAACCAAAAAACCATTGTACACTTGTATCTTAACCAGAATTAACACAACACACAACTCAAAACACCAATCAAGCATTCTGCCAAAATGCAAGACAACAGATCGCAAAAACACCAACTATATATTGAAACCAACAATTGCATTATAATTTCAGAACATGATAACATAACAATGAATACAAACCAGTTCAAACAACTCAAAATTAACTATTCAAAACCGACGTATATAACTTCAAAATACAAAAACAAAAACAGAGATCCAAAAAACGCTATCAAAACTGACATCGAATTCGCGTTTGATGAAGAGTCAACATCAATAGCAACGGTAAGATCAAACTCAGCCATTCAGTAATTGCTGAATGCTAAAGCAATTGAAGCAGCGAGCATAGATCAGTGGGAGAATGGGAGAGAATGAAAACAACAAATTCAAAAAAAGCTGAGAACTATGCATTTTTTTAAAGGGGTAGTTGCTGACTGCAAACGGCTGCTGGTGGGATCGACTGTACAAATGAAATGACCACCCGGTTGTACGCAATAAAATGCATGATTTAGGAGGTTGTTGCAAGGCAATGCATGCCCATAATGGTCATGCCCTTTATTACATGCTTAAGATCCTGTGTCTAAAGCTTTACACTCGAATTCTTTAATCCCCTAACTTTTTTTCATTTAAATATGTTTTTAACATACTTGTTTCACAAAAATGATAATCAAAATGTTTATTTTCTTTTTAGCCAAATGAATTTTTTTTGGTTGAAATTCTAGCCTTTGGACTTTGTGAACAGGTTACAAATGCATTGAGAGGGCAATAGTGTGCTTGATTGATATTTCATGGACGTGATAGATATCTGTTGTCTATACTCTTGACTTGACCGAAAAGATCAAAGTATTAGAAACATTTTCAAACTATAAAATTGCTCATTCATACAACTGTAATGTGCACCACAATTCTTCCTTTGTTCACTAATTATGATTTAAAAATGCTTACGATAGGATGAACCATTTGAAATCCCTTTTGCCAAATATAGGCATAACTTTTTGATAGAAATATCAAAAGATGTTGATGAAGAACTCAATATAGAAATCCAAGATACAACGACAATAGAAAAATCCACAAGACAAAACTAATAATCTTTGCAAGATAATAAATCAACCCACCAATCTCTACTCTAAAGCAACATCCGCCATGTATTAATATAAAGGAAGGATTCAAATCAACACTCTTCAATGAACTATAAAGACATAGGGGGGGTTTTTTTTTTTTTTTTTTTTTTGGGTGGGAGAGAGAATAAGCATTAGAGCTCCTTTCATTTCAGAATTCAGATTTAAGATTGTCAAGACAAGGCTGTTGTATCTCTAGAGTTTCATAGCCCCCTCCCCCAAAAAGCCAATAGGATAACCAATAAGATTGTAGAGATGTCTAACTAACAAGGTTAGAGCACTAGCTATATTCAATGAAATGCCTATGATACCATAGAATTAAAAGGAAAAAGGGGACCACAACTATCATGCACAGATACTCAGATGGCAACATGAATATGACACGATCCAAACACAATACATTAATTTTCAAAAAATTATGATGCAAGCATAGTTTGGGCAGAACTCTTAAAGATAATAAAAATGAATATATTACAACAGTCAATTTAATTGAGTTTTTTTTTTTTTCTCTATTGCTTATGACTACAAAAAAAGTGAAATACATTCTTGAAAAGATGAAAGAAAAACTTATGAACTACTCTTGTTAAAGTAATCGAAAAATATAACTAGCTTCCCTTTCAACCATTTCAACAAAGTTGACCAGCAGCCAACCCTTTCAACAAAGATGAAAGAAAAATGTTTACAATTATTATATCACGAAAGAAAAATGTTTATAACTAGAGTTGGCTTGCTTCCCTTTTAACCAGCATTCCTTTCAATCCTTTCAACTAAGATGAAAGAAAAATTTTTATAACTATGGCTGACAAGCAACTAACCCTTTCAACAAAGTGTTTTTGACTATTCCTTGATTTGCGATAAATTTTCAATATGCTTTCTCAGCTTCCCAAGTGTAACCAGATATTATATCAGGAAGTTTACTGATTAATTAAGTTATTGTAATTTTAATTAACTTAGTTTTGTCTATTGTGGCAAATCACTATTTCTCCAAAGAGCACGATGCATAGCCAAATTCTCAGCTGAGTGATGAGCATTTTTTAGTACCATAATTAATGCTATATTTCCTTTTCATAGAATTGCATGCATATGCGGAATTTTCATATAACGAGCATATATGGTAATTATAGAATATTGCAATTAGTTAGAGTAGCATAAAATTTATTTTAAGCTTAATTCAAGTTGTGCCAATTTTATGATTCTAACAAGGATCCAGTTCTAAAAAAGCTTGTGAAGTTCCATGACAATGAGAGTTTAAGGTAGTTGAACTTTAACTTTGAAATTTCAGGCAGTTAGTTACCCAATGATCTTATTAAGCGAGTCCCTTATCAATGATTAAGCACATGAAGAGAGTTTAGGCACCTGTTCAAACAAGATCCTATGATCCATTTAGATTGCAGCAAATGTGTCTTGAAATCAAAACTTATGATATCATATAGATTATATAGTCTCATGACATTGAAGTGATTCTTTCAAAAGCATACTTGGATGACCAAATGAATACAAACAGTTAGCATATGAAATCCCTCATCACTTCATGCCTTAAGAGATTTCAAAGTACAATTCAGTTTTCTTGAACTCCTTTGGCCAAAGCGATGTTGATAAGGATTTCAGTGAACTCCCCTGATCAATGCGGTAGAAAGTTGACAATCCAAGAAGTTCATCAAATAATTATTGTGACACAATTATCAATTTAATCAAATCTAGAAATTTTAAAAAAAAATTTTTTTTAACAAGGGTAAATAAAACCAAAAGGATATTAAGCGTCTCTTCTGACAAGAGTGCGTCCAACTACATCATCTGCCAAAATAGCCCTTAGAGAGGAGAAAAACAAGTATTTGAAGAGAAGGACATTGTAACCGAGTGTCCAAACTTAGAAAGCCAATCAGTTGTCATATTTGCTTCCCTGAAAATGTGGGCGATGAGTAAATTGATACCTTGAGTCTGCCAGATATGTATGTCTTTGATAATATTTGATATTTGCCAAGGAATTTGGATCTAGAAATTGCATATAATTCCATCATTACAAAATTATAAGAGAAAAATGCATTGGGTAACTATAGTATAATGATATTTATTCCTTGTCACACTATAGTATAACAAGCACAAATTATGGTAAATTTTGTTCTCATATTATCTTTTTTTAGATATACTATTCGCCTTTGCAAGTTTATTGATTTTCTAATATGTCAAGACGGTTTAATTAAACTAATTCTAATTTAATTGATCAATTTGTTGTGCAATATATTATGTGCTTAATGATTAAAATGCAAAATTGACTTTTAGAAATCACAAAAATACAAGATTATACGTTATGGAAACTAAGAAGCAATTTCAAATGTTTTTCCATTTTGAGTAAAGTTTTAATAATCAACTTTTGGATAGATGAAAGTTCCTTATTTGAAAGTTTTCAACATTGATATCATGAAAGGGTTCTACTTATCTTAGTAAAAGAATCAATAGCTATATTTATTGACGCCTGAAGACTGAATGAAGCTACGAGAAGTCAAAACCCAATGCTGCAGTTTCCACGGTCGAATGATGCAGGAGACAATGGTTAAGGATGCTTAATTAGGTTATGGTCGTTTAGCTATGGCCGTTAGAGAAAATATTCAATACAATATTCCCTCTATTCTGATGGCTACTTTATTTAGTAGCAATAGTTCTACTGATGAGTGGAGACTATAAATAGGGGACTCAGATGAAGATTTAAGTGTATAACACACAAGACATCAAGAGCCAAAAAGGTCATATTCATAATGTTCTCAATCAGATGGTGAACTCGTGAACAAACACTATGTGGTTTATTTTCTACGATTTACTTTCTGATTAGAATTCCCTAGATCATTTATTTTAGCATATTTTATATGCACTTTTGTGTTCAGTTAGGTGTTCAAGTGTTTTCTTACTATTATTTTGTTTCATCCTATTCAATCCCACAAAAGCGAGTACTACCACTTTGGGACCAAGAATTACTGTGATCGTTACAAAAGGCCTGAATACTTTCTTCATTAAATATTTTTCAATTAGTGCTTCTATTAAAATTAATACTAAATACTGAAATATTTATAAAATCAATTTTTTGTCAATAAATTATATTATTGAGTCAATTATAGCATATTTAGTACATTAAAGACTTAAACTTAGTAATTCCTTATTTACTTCACCTAATAATTGTACTTAAATTTTTTAAATAAACAACTTTGAAGATTTTTGGAGCACATATGGTTACTGAATGATATACTATCATTTTCATAAGTTAAAGAGCTCCAAGCAGATTTCTTGTGTATTGTACAGGTGAAGAATGCTACTTTTTTTTTAAAAAAAATTACAATTATACAAAAAATTACAGTTATACCTTTTTAGATTTTTTCATTTATTGGGTCTATTTAAAGGGAAGCATTTATGGGACCATGAAACCAACTATACTATGAGCTGGTATTGGAGAAGGATTATACATTAAAGTTGAGCCTCATTTGGAGTAATGGATTGATTGAGATTACGGCAGTTGAAAAGTAAACCACTACAGCGAATGTAATATATCTACTATACATGGAAAAATAAAGAGGCAAATGTCCGAGGTTAACTGCTAAAGTATGATTTGTATAAAAATGTTATTCCGGACTTGCTTTTTGCATATGGCTCGTTAGGAAAAGAAAATTAATTAGTAAGGAGATAGTCTGAGGAGACGGGTTGAAGGAGTGGAGAAGAGTCGCCATTTACGTACATATGAAAGCATTGACAATATCTCTGATCGGTGTCTTTCTTAGTAGCTCCGACACTAGTTGACGATGGTGATGCATGATAAGCAGTGAAGGAGATATTGGAAGCATATCTTGACTGGAGGCAAATTTCCCATATCAAAAGGAAGAGCTTATCTTAGTTGCAACAATTGCCTACCATATGTGGCATGGATGAAATTCAAGAATCTTTAAGCAGACGAACCAAAGTGCTGAGATGATTACAAGTTGGAGATGAAAGGAGGTCAAAACCCACTTCGTAAATAAGAAAAGCATACTTAATAAGGGAACAACTAGACTATAGCATAGATGAAGGTTTATAGAGTGAGAGGTCTAAAAACAATTTACCAAAACCTCGAGGGGATTAAACGAGAATGCTTCTTTTAATATTTGTTGATTATTCAAGAAAAAAGTTATTATTACAAACCCAAAGGATGTAAAGTAGAATTTTGAAGGTTTATGTATGCATGGTAATTCTTGGATCGAGCCTTGTGTAGATAATTTTGGTTGAGTGTTTAACCTAGTGTAGGCCTATATACTGATATGCTACTTTTGTCATTTAGGCCTATGGGGCATATTCGAGCTCAAGCCAGGAATTTCACACTTTATCATAGTAATTTCTATACCCTACTCCCTTTGATGTCTTTAAAATGTTTATTTGGCACTTTTTAATAGTTGTAAGAAATGTCATCCAAAGGCAGCATAAGTATGAAATTGAACTGTTCATGTGCATGTTTCTATATTGTTGAAATTGATTGTGCCGTGTTTGCATATGAATAAATATTTTAGGAACAGTTTATTTTGTGAGTGATTATTTCATTTCGGATCAACAATAACGGATGGGTATTTGAAAGCCTTTGAACTCTCGTTAGGATGTGATGGGTTTATATCGAGTTGACTTCAAATTATATATAACATGCATGTTTATAAAGTACAACAGAGTGCCAAGTTATGGTAGGGTAGCTCTCAAGATCAAGGTAAAATAACTCTGATACAAAAGTAGTATAGTCTTCTGAGGTTAGTCCATGCAAATGCATCCCACATATGATAGATGTATGCTAGGGTACCCGCGGCCATGGGATTCCTTTGCCATGAACTAGATTGACTGTAGGCTGTAATGAATTGATTGCAAGCGAGAACTCTAATTGTGCTACTTCTTAATGAAGCAAATGCAACTAACAGTTTTAAGTAAGAAAGGAAAAGTGGCTTGTGGATTTGGAGTAGTTGGGAACTTAAATGTTTTCAAGATGTTCGAATTCCTTCACTCTTACTCTAAAACTACTTGAAATGAATTTGAAATTATTTTAAACTATTAGCAGTAAGCATTATTGAACCCTGTCTAGTGGAAACGGTCTCTCTACATGCAGTCATGTGCATAGAAATGAGGCAACCTATATTTAGATCTCCCCAGACCCGCGAAAGCAGGACCTATACTGGGACTTCTTATTGTCGTTGTATTTTTGAACATTGTTTGACTATTTAAACTATTTTTCCGATATGGTACATGTGAACAGCAGCAAGTCTAGATGTCAAGCTAGAGACGAGATTTTGTACAATTACGTTGCTATCAATTTTCAATTGAATTATTTTCGTATAACCGCTCGAACTTTTGGTACATTTTCTTAACCTCTACCTTCTCGTAATATTTTTCAACCCCCTTAATCGCTAATCAGAGCAATAGAAAGACAATTTTACCTGCAAACTTTAAAATTTGGAGGTTGTAATGTTTAACATTGATGACTGAATGTTTGTCTATTTCTCTCCCTTAATCCTTCTTTCTCTATCTCTCTGTCTCTCTGTCTCTGTCTTTGTCTCTGTCTGTCTGTCTCTGTCTCTCTCTCTCTCACACACACACACACACACATCTCAAAGAATTTCTTCTAAGGAAAGCTAAGTAATCCTAAACTCAAAACCATAAAATTAGAGATTTTGGATAGAAAATTAAAGGGAGTGAGCATGAATGCAACATCAAAGGCTAGGCTGGTGTTGGTGATTGAGTTGTTGGAGTTTTTGAAGCGAACTTATAAAAATCTGGTAAAAATCGTATTCGTTAACTTGAAAGTTGTATCTTTGTTCTGTAAATATATAATTACTAGCTAGGTATAATGTGAAATCAAAAATTATTATGGTACATATGTGGGGTTTGGGTACTAAGTTAATTACCTTATTTTTGTGGGAGCTGAGAAATTAGGGTTTATCATGTTTCTATATTGTTGAAATTGATTGTGCCGTGTTTGCATATGAATAAATAATCTAGGGACAATTTATTTTATGAGTGATTATTTCATTTCAGATCAACAATAACGAATGGGTATTTGAAAGCCTTTGAACTCTCGTTGGGATGAGATGGGTTTATATCAAGTTGACTTTGAGTTATATATAACATGCTTGTTTATAAAGTGCAAGAAACTGGCAAGTTATGGTAGTGTAGCTCTCGAGATGAAGGTAAAATAACTCTAACACAGAAGTAGTATAGTCTTCTGAGGTTAGTCCATGTAAATGCATCCCACATGTGATAGATGTATGCTACAGTACTCGCTGCCATGGGATTCCTTTGCCATGAACTAGATTGACTATAGGCTGTAACGAATCGATTGCAAGCGATGACACTACTAAAAAAGTTCATATTAACGACGGAATTCGGCGACAGAAAAAAAAGGCGATGGAAATGGCGACGGAAATGGTGACGGAAAAATAGTGTTATCAAAAAGTCAGAGCATACGACAGATATGACGACGGAAATTTTAATCCGTCGCCAGTTGGCGACGGATTTTCCGTCTCCAGGTTTTAATTTTTTTGGGGGAAAAAGTGGGTGACGGAATTTCTGTCACCCAATTTTTTTTTTTTGAAAACGGGTTGGCGACGGAATTTTCCGTCGCCACCCCACTTAAATGAAACCAGACTCCTCTGGTTTCATTTCGCAAACAGTCGAAGAGTGAGGAGAGAGAGAGAGCAACCGTGCGCGACCACCCCCGCTTGCCCAGCCAGCCACCGGCCACCTCCTCCGCCGTGCCCAGCCGTCGACGGCGCTCGCCGGCCCCAACCGCCGTCGCTGGTCAGCCGCCGACCGCCTCTGCCGCCCCCCACCCGCCGGTTTTTTAGAGTAAAGTGAGGTATTTTTCTCAACTAAACAACTTGAAATTTCTATCAATTTTTGTATTACATTATTAGAATTTCGTACTTAGTTCATATTTATGTTGAAAGGTGGTGTTTGTGTGAGGTTATTGGTTTAATTTGGTTCAAAATTAGGGTAAATGCGATTTAGGGTTTAGGTTTGGTAGTTTGAAGTTAAAGTTTGATATATTGGTGGAATGAAATGGTTTCATTGATAATGTTGTTGAAATGTGCAATTTGTGTGAGGTTATTGCTCTAATTCGTTACAAGAATTTGGTAAATGCGATTTAGGATTGAGGTTTGGTAGTTTGAAGTTGAAATTTCATATGTTGGTGGAATGAAATGTTTTAATTAATAATGTTGTCAAAATTTGGTTAGAGATTTTGCTCAATGCAATTTAGCGTTTAGGTTGGTGATGTGAACTTGAAAGTTGATATGTTGGTGGATTGAGATGCTTTGGTTTATTATTTTGTTCGAATGTGATGTTTTTATGAAGTTGTAGCTCATATTTGTTTAAAGTTTTCGCTCAACGCAATGTACACTTAGATTTGGTTATTTAAAGTTTAAATTTGATATGTTGGTGGAATAAAGTAGTCAACTATGTATGAATTATTAGTTTTGTGATGTTCGTGAGAATGTAAGTACATTTATCACCTAGTTGTAAGTTTTTTTGGGGTGCATATGGAAATTTTAAAGTAAGCGTACATAATATATAATTGCCTAATTTATGTAGTTATTATAAATTTGATTAAAATTAATTCTTACCAAGTACCTTATGTTGTTCTTGTTATTTGAGCAGAATATGTATGGTCATCCACATCGTAGGTGGATGTATAATAGATTACTGCGTGATCGTAGTGGTTATACGCAAGAATTTCTAGATGGAGTAAACTAATTCGATCAATTTGCACGTACACAGATAGAGTTTCTGAATGGGGGAAAGTATAGATATCCTTGTGCGAAATGCAAAAATAGGGTGTACTTGACACCAGATGAGGTCAAGATGCACCTTATGTATAAGGGTTATGTGCAAGGGTATTGGTTTTGGATAAGTCATGGGGAAATAAAACCTCAGGAATATGGTTCTGGGTATCAAAATAGTGAAATTCCCGAAGTTGGAGGTTCAAGTAATGTTAATAATGACTATTCTGAATCCTACATAGATCGGATGGAGGACATGGTTGATGATGCTGTAATAGCAAATCAAAATGTAAGGGAAGAGGGGTCTAGCACTTGCCGAGAACCATTTTATAATATGGTTCAAGCTGCTCAACAACCCTTATATGATGGTTGCGCCACCCACAGTGAGCTATCTGCGGCAGTGAGATTGTTAAGTATTAAATCCGATTATAGTATGCCTCAAAACTGTTTAATGAAGTTGTTCAATTAATGAAAGAGATGTGTCCTCCTAACAACTGCGTGCCTAACAACTATGGGCAAATGAAGAAGGTTGTGAAAGATCTCGACAACGATGTGGTCCAAATTGATTGTTGCCGAAAAGGTTGCAAGCTATTTTATAAGGAGGATGCAAACTTGGATGCGTGCAAGTTTTGTGGGCATTCAAGATGGAAGAGGCAAAGGTCACAACGAAGGAATCAGAATCCATTGCCATACTCAAGGATGCATTATTTGCCGTTAAAACCTCGACTGCAGAGGTTGTACGCATCAAGAAGCAGTGCAGAGCACATGAGATGGCACTATGAACATCGACGTGAGGACAGTGTTATATGTCATCCATTAGATGGGGCAGCATGGAAATATTTCGACTCCAAATACCCTGAATTTGCTGTAGAGCCTCAGAATGTAAGGCTTGGCTTATGTGCTGATGGATTGAATCCTCACACATTGTCTTCAAGATCATACTCCATTTGGCCGGTGGTCGTTACACCTTATAACCTTCCCCCTAAAATGTGTATAATCACACCATTTATGTTCTTAACTTGTGTAATCCCGGGCCCAAAAATCCCAAGAACAACATAGATGTATATTTACAACCTCTTGTCGATGAGTTGAAAGAGTTATGGGATGTTGGAGTTGAGACTTATGATATTTCTACGGGGCGTACATTTCAGATGAAGGCTGCACTTATGTGGACGATTAATGATTTTTCCGCATATGGAATGTTATCTGGGTGGAGTACTAATGGCCAATTGGCATGCCCCGTATGCATGAAACAGCAAAAGGCTTTGAGATTGCGAAATGGAGGTAAATTCTCATGGTTTGACTGTCATCGGTGTTTTTTGCCAAGGAATCATGCGTTCAGAAGAAATAGAACCGCGTTTAGGAAAGGGGGAACTGTTACAGGGGGTCCTCCTTGCTGATTGCTCGGGGAGGAGCTTTATGTCGAGGTGGAAGATTACCTAATGGTAACCACAAATGGTGACTTTGTCGTACCAGGATTTAAGGAGAATGAGCACAACTGGACGAAGAAGAGCATATTATGGGAGTTGCCTTATTGGCAACACCAACTGCTCCGCCATAATTTGGATGTGATGCACATTGAGAAGAACTTCTTCGAGAATATTATCAACACTGTGATGGATGTTAATGGGAAAGCAAAGGGCAATGCCAAATCAAGAATGGATGTTGCCGAAATATGTGATAGGCCAGAATTACAACTACATTCAGGCCCAAGTGGTAGGCTGGTTAAACCAAAAGCGAAGTTCGTACTTCCTATGGTTGCGTGAATGGGTGAAGGAGCTTCAAATGCCTGATGGATATTGCTCTAATTTGAGAAATATCGTGGACCCTAATGAGGCTAAGTTCAACAACATGAAAAGTTATGATTGTCATGTCTTCATGGAGACTCTTTTACCAATTGCATTAGGTGCGCTCCCAGATGATGTGTTAAAACCTCTTATTGAGATAAGCCAGTTCTTCAAGAACTTATGCTCAACAACATTGCGGGAGGATATGCTTGAGGAATTGCATCGCAACATTGTCATCACTTTGTGTAAGTTGGAGACCATTTTCCCTCCTGGCTTTTTCAATGTCATGGAGCACCTGCTAGTGCATTTGGCAAAAGAGGCTCAACTAGGTGGTTCAGTACAATACCGATGGATGTATCCATTTGAGAGGTAAATTATACTATAATTGATGAAACCTTCTGTGAATTCTTATGTGAGGAATCACTTAAAATCCATTGCAATTGTAAACTGCTTAGGTTCTTTGCCCGATTGAAGAGAAAAATAAAGCAGCAAGTGTGTCCTGAAGGTTCAATCACAGAAGCATACCTAGAGGCAGAGAGGACATTCTTCGCCTCCTATTACTTCGGCTGTAATGTGCCCTCCATGTGCAGTAGGTGCAGGAGAAATGAGGACGACGATGACCATATTAATCATTTTCCAACTCTGTCCGTGTTTGCACCGTAAGGGACCGCTATTGGCAGGGAAAGATCTAGGTATCTCACAGATGCCGAATATGTTGCTGCCCACCTTTACGTGCTGTTAAATTGTGAAGAAGTTAAACCTTATATAGGGTGAGTGGTACTTTCACTTCCAATTCAGTTTATCATTCATAGCGCAAGTATATTAATAGGATTCGTAAAATGTGATAGAATTTTCACGGACTAAGTGAGAGCTGCACGTCCCAATGTCAGCGACGCAGATGTCGACACCATCATCGAAACTCATTTCGCAGATTAGTTTAGTAAGAATGTAAGTATTCGAACTCATTTATTCATAATTTGAACATAACTATTAATTTGGTGCATTGTATTAATTAATACACATGTTATGTCACCTTAGGTGCATTATATTCAAATGTTGGAGACCGACAAACATTGCTACCTGAGCCAATTGGCTGTGAAGCCAAAACAGTGTGTGTCGACGTGGACGGCATATAGAGTAAATGGATTCAAATTCCACACTAAAGCTCGTAGCGTCGGGAAGAGAACATATAATTGTGGTGTTGGTGTTTGTGGCACTGGGGAAGGCGATATTGAGAATGACTATTATGGTGTACTAGAGGACATTGTCCAAATTGAGTATGTAGGCGAACCACTTAAACAATGTGTGCTCTTTAGTTGTCAGTGGTTCGACCCCACATTGAATCGTGGGACACGATCTCATAAACTAAGCAACCTTATTGAGGTCCACCGTACAAGACGATACCGAAAGTACGACCCATTTATCTTCCCAAACACCGCATCACAAGTATACTTCATGCCACATGCAGATCGCTCAAGGGATAGGGCCAATTGGCTTGTTGTCATACCAACCAAACCAAGGGCGAGAGTGGATCAGCAGTACACTCTACTTACTGCGTACCAACAAACGGACATGGCGACTATCGTCGAACCTGCGAATGACGCCATCCTTGCGTCATTAGTGGATAACAGTGCACCACCGGAAGAGGTTAATGATGAAATAGGATTTTCATTCATTCAGGGTAATAACGAGATAGATGAGGTAGAGAATGGTGAGGATGATGAAGAGGGGGAGTGGGATGATGGTGATGAAACAGATGAAGCTGAAGAAAATTTACATTTGTCTGATAATGATGACGATGACATTGATGACGATAAGGATGCAGATGATTGAGTGGTTACGAATTGTTATGTGTATGAGTAATTTGCATGTGAAACAATAGTTTGTGACTTTACTTATATTGTATGAATGGGCTTTGCAAAATATGTGTCACCTACATACCTATTATGATGTATGACGAAAACGGTTTACATGTCCAATCATTATATATTTGCACTTGGCGTTGTTGTCACCTATTTCAGGTATGGATTCAAGTTTTCGTCGAGCAAAGTCCTCCCCTCGAGGTAGGGGACGAGGGCGTCGAAGCTCTACCGTTGATCCGACCGCAATGGATATTGATCTATCTTCCCCCCAAGTACCTCATACACCAGTGCAGCCAGAAGCGACAATGGCTGCTTACATACCAGGTATTTCAGGACCCCTGCCTCCCCCATTTGGGGCTTTCCATCATCAAACCTCATACATTCCTAACCAAAGCACCATGTACGGCCAATTTGCCTACAACATTCCTCCAAACCCTCATGTTGTTCACACCGTGCACCCCACTCCCCAACCCACTCCACAATCGACTCACTCTAACACAAACCAATCCCAAGAGAACATTGGAAGTGGAGAAAGCGAAGCACAATCCAGTCATAGGAGCACTCGAGCAAAGACTTAGATTGAGTCAGATGGTAACAGGTAAGTCTTCATTTATTATATGTTATGAAGTACTACATGAATTTTGCATAACAAGTAATGAATTTTATGTGTAATGTTCAGTTAGGTTTCTCCCCAATGATGGTGCTGTTAGTAGGATTTCGCTCATATTTCAAAGCAAGTTTGACAGAGCTTGGCCTACTTGGAGCAAAGTGCCCAAAGCAGTACGAGATTTGTGGTTCGGAGTGTTCAAGGTCACTATAGTGAATTTGTATTAACAGTTTTAGAAATATGAGATAAATTAGTTTTGAATTATTTGATGTGTTATTTGTTTTCATAATTGCAGAAGTGGTTTACTTGGGATCCAGTCCATGAGGACCGTATAAGAAGGAATTTTGAAAACCGAGGCAATGCACGCTTGAGAGACTACATTGGCAAAGCAAGGAAGCGTAACAAGAAGCTTGTCTGGCTCGATGATGCTCAATGGGAGGGACTCCAACAGCACTGGGCGAATGAACATTACAAGTAATTGTATGAGACAACCCAGAAGAACCGACTGGGGACTCCAGAAATTGGTGGTCCATCTCTCTACACCTGTGGCTCGATCCCTATGCATGAGCATAGGCGGCGTTTGGTAAATGAATTAATGTTTGTTATGTATTCGTTTAAGTTGAATACTGTATTTTGTGTTGTGCTTGACATCATTCTTTCTAGCACGTACATAGAGGGAACAACTTGGGACGGAGCCCACCATTGTTGAACATAAACTCCAGGGTAAAGATGATGCTCCTTGGGTTGACAAGAAATCACAACAAGCATATGTAAGCAATTAGCTATTCTCAATCTTCATTGGTAGTTCAACATGAATTTGTATATTTTATTTTAAGTTATCGTACTATGCATGATTTCGTGCGCATGTTGCGGTGTTGTAGGAAACCTTTGAACATGATTTTCAAAATGTTATCAACTCTCAAGGGACCGGGGATGGCTCTTTTCAAGATCCAAACCAGCCATTTTCCAACCCAAATGAGTTGTGGGTGAAGACGTTCAAGAACAAGAAGGGTCGTATTTACGGCATTGGTGACGAGGCTGTCAACATGAGGGAATCCGGTTACTTCAGTTCCACTCAAAGATCCGGTATTGTTTTCATATTAAAGTTCCAACAACCATATTGAATTTACTTAATGGCAAAGCTAATATAGTGATTTACTTAAATGCCTGTCAGCAGGTTCCGGTTCTACGCCATCGCAACAGGAGCTCAATGACTTAAGGGGTCTAGTAACTAACTTGGGGGGTGAGCTATCGTCACAAGCTGAAAGCTACCGCTTGGTTATGGAGAAATGTAAGCAGCTGGAGGAATCCAATAGATTGCTCACACAAAGCAACCAATAACTGAGCCAACAAATGATGAGCATCGATCAGCGCCTCCAAGCTTTCTTTCAAATACAACAGGCATCTGGCTCGGGATCTCAGCCACCACTAACTCATCCCTCGCAACATAATGAGGAAGATGGTGAGGCAGAGGAAGAGGAAGAGGAAGGCGAAGAGGAAGAGGAAGAGGAAGACCTTGGTGATTGAGTTGTTTACAGTTTTCCTTCAGCTGGTGGCTCTTCTGCTTATCTTCACAAAGTACATCATATCTCTTACTGCTTGCTTCTCCCCCCCTTCCTGCTAATTTCACTCCCCTCCCCCTAGTGCTTATTTAACTCCCCTCCCATTTGGCGCTTACTTCACCCTCTTTTGCAAACATATATATAACTTCATTCTTAATTACTGGTAACTTCTAGTTATTTTATTTGGATTTGTGGTTTGTGATATATACAGACTTTGTTTGGAACTTGTAGTGTGTGATATGTAGAGAGTTCGTTTGGAACTTGTGGCTTGTGAATTGAAAACCCTTGGTTGGATGTGATGTGTTGTGTTGGATGTGGAATTCCACCTTTGTGTGGCTTGAAATTGTTGAGAACGCTTCGAATGAAGCCCTATTCGAAGTCATTGGATGTTGATTGAGTGCGAAGATTTTGTAAATTTCTTGCAGGGAATGATTTGTATGTACGGATTTGATCAAAAACAAGCGATTTTATTTTTTTTTAAAAAAGGAACACAACGACGGAAAGGCGACGGATACGAAAAAATTTTTTTTTGGAGGGGAGTGGGGCGAAGGAATGTAAAATCCGTCGCTATCAGCGACGGATTTTCCGTCGCTGATTCCGTCTCCACCAGCGACGGATTTTGACTTCCGTCGCCACCTCCTGCCCCGCCACTTTTCCCCGCTAAAAAAAGTATGTCGACATTTCTGTCGCTGAATCCGTCGCCGTTAGCGACGGAAGTTTGAAATTCCGTCGCCAGCTGGTCAGCGACGAGTGAAAGTCCGACAGCCGAATTCCGTCGCCAATTCCGTTGCTGATCTTAAAATTCCGTCGCTGATTATTCATATTCCGTCGCTGATTCCGTCTTTATTTGACATTTTTCTTGTAGTGTGAGAACTTCAGTTGTGCTGCCTCTTAACGAAACAAATGCAACTAATAGTTTAGTAAGAAAGGAAAAGCGGCTTCTGGATTTGGACTGGTTGGAAACTTAAATGCTTTCAAGATGTTTGAATTCCTTCACTCTTACTCTAAAACTATTTGAACTGAATTTCAAATTGTTTTAAACTATTAGCGGCAAGCATTATTGAACCTTGTCCATTGGAAACGGTCTCTCTACATGTAGTAATGTTCGTAGGAATGAGGCTACCTACATTTGGATCTCCCCAGGCCCTGCGAAAGCGGGACCTCTACTGGGACTTCTTATTGTTGTATTATTAAACCATTTTTAATTGTTTAAACTATTTTTTTCGATATTGTGCATGTGAATAGGAGCAAGTCTAGATGTCAAGTTAGTGACGAGATTCTATACAATTGCATTGTTATCAATTTTCAAGTGAATTATTTTCGTATATCTGCTCAAACTTTTGGTACATTTTCTTAACCTCTACCTTTTCCTAATATTTTTCAACCTCCTCAATCTCTAATCTGAGCAATAGAAAGACAATTTTACCTACAAACTTTAAAATTTGGAGGCCGTAATGTTTAACATTGATGACTAAATATTTGCCTATTTCTCTCCCTTGATCCTTATCTCTCTCTCTCTCTCTCTCTCTCTCTCTCTCTCTCTCTCTCACACACACACACACACACACACACACACACACACACACACACACACATCCACACACACACACACACACACACACACACACACACACACATACACATCTCAGAGAATTTCTTGTGAGGAAAGCTAAGTAATCCTAAACTCAACACCATAAAATTGGAGATTTTGGATAGAAAATCAAAGGGAGTGAGCATGAATGCAACATCAAAGGCTAGGCTGGTGTTGGTGATTGAGTCCCTGAAGTTTTTGAAGTGAACTGATAAAAATCTAGTATAAAACATATTTGTTAACTCGAAAGTTGTATCTTTGTTTAGTAAATATTTAATTACTAGCTAGGTACAATGTGAAACTGAAAATTATTATGGTAAATATGTGGGGTTTAGGCACGAAGTTAATTACCTTATTTTTGTGGGAGCCGAGAAATTAGGGTTTATCATGTTTCTATATTGTTGAAATTGATTGTGTCGTGTTTGCATATGAATAAATAATCTGGGGACGATTTATTTTATGAGTGATTATTTCCTTTCAGATCAACAATAACAGATGGGTATTTGAAAGCCTTTGAACTCTTGTTGGAATGCGATGGGTTTAAATCGAGTTTAATTCGAGTTATATATAACATGCTTGTTTATAAAGTGCAAGAAAGTAGCAAGTTATGGTAGGGCAGCTCTCGAGATCAAGGTAAAATAACTCTGATACAGAAGTAGTATAGTCTTATGAGGTTAGTCCATGCAAATGCATCCCACATGTGATAGATGTATGCTAGGGTACCTGCTACCATGGGATTCCTTCCCCATGAACTAGATTGACTATAGGCTGTAATGAATCGATTGCAAGCGATGAGAACTCTAATTGTGCTGCTTCTTAATGAAGCAAATGCAACTAATAGTTTTAAGTAAGAAAGAAAAAGTGGCTTTTGGATTTGGAGTGGTTGGGAACTTAAATGCTTTCAGGATGTTTGAATTCCTTCACTCTTGCTCTAAAACTATTTGAACTGAATTTGAAATTGTTTTAAACTATCACCGGTAAGCATTATTGAACCCTGTCTATTAGAAACGGTCTGTCTACACGTAGTCATGTGCGAAGGAATAAGGCTACTTACACTTGGATCTCCTCAGACCCCGTGAAAGCAGGACGTACACTGGGACTTCTTCTTGTTGTATTATTGAACCTTGTTTGACTATTTAAACTATTTTTCCTGATATTGTGCATGTGAACAGGAGTAAGTCTAGATGTCAAGTTAGTGACGAGATTCCATACAATTACGTTGTTATCAATTTTCAAGTGAATTATTTTTGTATAACCGCTTGAACTTTTACTACATTTTCTTAACCCCTACCTTTTCCTAATATTTTTCAACCTCCTCAATCTCTAATCTAAGCAATAAAAAGACAATTTCACCTGCAAACTTTAAAATTTGGAGGCCATAATGTTTATCATTGACAACTAAATGTTTCCCTATTTCTCTCCCTTGATCCTTCTCTCTCTCTCTCTCTCTCTCTCTCTCTGTCTCTCTGTCTCTCTGTCTATCTCTCTCTCTCTCTCTCTCTGTCTCTCTCTCTTTCCCCCTCTCACACACACACACACACACACACACACACACACACATACACACATACACACACATCTCAAAGAATTTCTTGTGAGGAAAGCTAAGTAATCCTAAACTCAAAACCATAAAATTAGAGATTTTGGATAGAAAATCAAAGGGAGTGAGCATGAATGCAACATCCAAGGCTAAGCTAGTGTTAGTGATTGAGTCCTTGACATTTTTGAAGTGAACTTATAAAAATTTGGTATAAAACATATTTGTTAACTTGAAAGTTGCATATTTGTTTAGTAAATATTCAATTACTAGCTAGGTATAATGTGAACTGAAAATTACTATGGTAAATATGTGGGGTTTGGATACGAAGTTAATTACCTTATTTTTGTGGGAGCTGAGAAATTAGGGTTTATCATGTTTCTATATTGTTGAAATTGATTGTGCCGTGTTTGCATATGAATAAATAATCTGGTGACAATTTATTTTATGAGTAATTATTGCATTTTAGATAAACAATAACGGATGGGTATTTGAAAGTCTTTAAACTCTCGTCGGGATGCGATGGGTTTATATCGAGTTAACTTCGAGCAATATGTAACATTCTTGTTTATAAAGTGCAAGAAAGTGGCAAGTTATGGTAGGGTAGCTCCTGAGATCATGGTAAAATAACTCTGATACAGAAGCAGTATAGTCTTCTGACGTTAGTCCATGCAAATGCATTCCACATGTGGTAGACGTATGCTAGGGTACGCGCTGCCATGGGATTCCTTTGCCATGAACTAGATTGACTGTGCGCCGTAATAAATCGATTGCAAGCGATGAGAATTCTAATTGTGCTGCTTCTTAATGAAGCAAATGCAACTAATGGTTTTAAGTAAGAATGGAAGAATGGCCTCTGGATTTAGAGTGGATAGAAACTTAAATGTTTTCAGGATGTTTGAATTCCTTCATCTTACTCTAAATATATTTGAAATGAATTTGAAATTGTTTTAAACTATTAGCGGTAAGCATTATTGAACCCTGTCTACTAGAAATGGTCTCTTTACACGCAGTCATGTGCATAGGAATGAGGCCTACCTACATTTGGATTATCGAACCTATGAAAGTTGAACTTATACTGGGACTTCTTGTTGTTGTTGTTGTATTATTGAACCTTGTTTGACTGTTTAAACTATTTTTTTCGATATTGTGCATGTGAACAAGAACAAGTCTAGATGTCAAGTTAGTAATGAGATTCTGTACAATTATGCTATTATCAATTTTCAAGTGAATTATTTTCATATAATTGCTCAAATGTTTGGTACATTATCTTAAGCTCCACCTTTTCCTTATATTTTTCAACCTCCTTAGTCTTTAAGCAGAGCAATAGAAAGAAAATTTTACCTGTAAAGTTAAAATTTGGAGGCCACAATGTTTAACATTGACGACTGAATGTTTGCCTATTTCTCCCCCTTGATCCTTCTCTCTCTCTCTCTCTCTCTCTCTCTTTCTCTCTCTCTCACACAGACACACATCTCAAAGAATTTCTTATAAGGAAAGCTAAGTAATCCTAAACTCAAAGTCATAAAATTAGAGATTTTGGATAGAAAATCAAAGGGAGTGAGCATGAATGCAACATCAAGGGCTAGGCTGGTGTTGCTGATTGAGTCCTTGGAATTTTTGAAATGAACTTATAAAAATCTAGTAAAAAGCATATTTGTTAACTTGAAAGTTGTATCTTTGTTTAGTAAATATATAACTACTAGCTAGGCATAATGTGAAATTGAAAATTATTATGGTAAATATGGGGGGTTTAGGTACTAATGTAATCACCACATTTTTGTGGGAGCTAAAAAATTAGGGTTTATCATGTTTCTATATTGTTGAAATTGATTATGCCGGGTTTGCATATGAATAAATAATCTAGGGACAATTTATTTTTTGAGTGATTATTTCATTTCCGATCAACCATAACGGATGGGTATTTGAAAGCCTTCGCACTCTCGTTGGGATGTGATGGGCTTATATCGAGTTCACTGTAAGTTGTATATAACATGCTTGTTTAAAGTGAATGAAAGTTACAAGTGATGGTGGGGTAGCTCTCGAGCTCAAGGTAAAATAACTCTGATACAGAAGTAGCATAGTCTTCTGAGGTTAGTCCATGCAAATGCATCCCACATATGATAGATGTATGCTAGGGTACCCGCTGCCGTGGGATTCCTTTGCCATGAACTAGATTGACTGTAGGCTGTAATGAATCGATTGCAAGCAATGAGAACTCTAATTGTGCTACTTCTTAATGAAGCAAATGCTTCTAATAGTTTTAAGTAAGAAAGGAAAAGTGGCTTCTGGATTTGGATTGGTTAGGAACTTAAATGTTTGCAGGATGTTTGAATTCCTTCACTCGTACTCAAAAACTATTTGAATTGAATTTGAAATTGTTTTAAACTTGTAGCGGAAAGCATTATTAAACCCTATCTATTGGACGCTCTCTCTGCATGCAGCTATGTGCGTAGGAATAAGGCTACCTACATTTGGATCTTCCCAGACCCCGCGAAAGCGGGACCTATACTGAGACTTCTTGTTGTTGTATTATTGAACCTTGTTTTGACTGTTTAAACTATTTTTTTCGATATTGTGCATGTGAATAGGAGCAAGTCTAGATGCAAAGTTAATGACGTGATTCTGTATTATTACGTTGTTATCAATTTTCAAGTGAATTATTTTCGTATAACCGCTCGAACTTTTGGTACATTTTCCTAGCCTCTACCTTTTCCTAATATTTTTCAACCTCCTCAATCTCTAATCTAAGTAATAAAAAGACAATTTTACCTGCAAACTTTAAAATTTGGAGGCCGTAATGTTTAACATGACGACTGAATGTTCCCCTATTTCTCTCCCTTGATCCTTCTCTCTCTCCCTCCCTCTCTCTCTCTCTCTCTCTCTCTCTCTCTCTCTCTCTCTCTCTCTCTCTCTGTCCCTCTCTTTCTCTCTCTCGCGCGCGCACACACACACACAATCACATCTCAAAGAATTTCTTGTGTGGAAAACTAATTAATCCTAAACTCAAAACCATAAAATTAGAGATTTTGGATAGAAAATCAAAGGGAGTGAGCACGAATGCAACATCGAAGGCTAGGCTGGTGTTGGTGATTGAGTCCTTGAAGTTTTTGCAATGAACTTATAAAAATCTAGTATAAAACATATTTGTTGACTTGAAGTTGTATCTTTGTTTAGTAAATATTTAATTACTAGCTAGGTATAATGTGAAATTAAAAATTATTATGGTAAATATGTGGGGTTTGGGTACAAAGTTAATTACCTTATTTTTATGGGAGCTGAGAAATTAGGGTTTATTATGTTTCTATATTGTTGAAATTGATTGTGCCGTGTTTGTATATGAATAAATAATCTAGGGGCAATTTATTTTATCAGTGATTATTTCATTTCAGATCAATAATAATGGATGGGTATTTGAAAGCCTTTGAACTCTCGTTGGGATGCGATGGGTTTAAATAGAGTTGGCTTTGAGTATATAACGTGCTTGTTTATAAAGTGCAAGAAAGTGGGAAGTTATGGTAGGGCAGCTCTCAAGATCAAGGTAAAATAGCTCTGATATAGAAGTAGTATAGTCTTTTGAGGTTAGTCTATGCAAATGCGTCCCACATGTGATAGATGTATGCTAGGGTACCCGCTGCCATGGGATTCCTTTGCCATGAAATAGATTGACTGTAGGATGTAATGAATCGATTGCAAGCGATGAGAACTCTAATTGTGCTGCTTCTTAATGAAACAAATGCAACTAATATTTTTAACTAAGAAAGGAAAAGTGGTTTCTAGATTTGGAGTGGTTGGGAACTTAAATGTTTTCAGGATGTTTGAATTCCTTCACTCTTACTCTAAAACTATTTGAAATGAATTTGAAATTGTTTTAAACTATTAGCGGTAAGCATTTTTGAGCCCTGTCAATTGAAAACGGTCCCTCTACACACAGTCATGTGCGTAGGAATGAGGCTGCCTACATTTTGACCTCTCCAAACCCCGTGAAAGCAAGACCTATACTGGGACTTCTTGTTGTTATTGTATTATTGAACCTCGTTTGACTCTTTAAACTATTTTTTCCAATATTGTGCATGTGAACAGGAACAAGTTTAGATGTCAAGTTAGTCATGAGATTCTGTATAATTATGTTGTTATCAATTTTCAAGGGAATTATTTTCGTATAACCGCTCGAACTTTTGGTACATTGTCTTAACCTCTACCTTTTCCTAATATTTTTCAAGCTCCTTAATCTCTACTCAGATCAATAGAAAGATAGTTTTACCTGTAAACTTTAAAATTTGGAGGCTGTAATGTTTAACATTGATGACTGAATGTTTGCCTATTTCTCTCCCTTGATCCTTCTCTCTCTCTCTCTGCCTCTGCCTCTGTCTCTGTCTCTGTCTCTCTGTCTCTTTCTCACACACACACACTCATCTCAAA
>JAKOGI010000828.1:337500-395000 GCA_029747015.1 Carnegiea gigantea | reverse complement strand
AATTGATTATGATGTACTTACAAATTGATAAGATATTGTTAATAGTTAACTTGGAGCAGTGACATCCTTTTCCTTTTCAAGTCATTGAGTGTTGCAGACCAGATGTTGATTACTTGCTATTCTACCTTTTCTCCTAGAGCAAGAGTACACAACACGCCTCGATTCGTGTCTTTTTTACAAGCATCAAACACAAGTCCACTACACAAAAAATTAGTACACAGTTTTGAGGAAATATGTATAAAAGAATATATAGGCTATATAACAAATTTATTGTAAGTATTAGCTTATTCTAAGTTCTTCCAACTTGGTAAACACATAACTGGAGCTAAGCTTCTCCTCTTTTGATAGTTCATCAAATAAGCTAGTCAAGTGCACAATAAATGGTGAGCGATGAGCCAGTGATAGATTTTCAGGTTGTTACTTTTTGTCACAACAGATGGACGCACTTTCTTAAGCTTGGTAGGAGTACAGCTAGCAGCTAGATGTTTATCAGCAACAATTTGATGCTGACACTCAATATTTTCTCTTTTTCAGGCTTAGTCTTTCTAAGAGTTTAGTTTTGTTACCATAAGTTTGTTTAACATGAACATGTGCTGTGGTTGTTTCTTTCTTCTACTGGGCTGGCTGGTTGGTAGCAGGAGCACTTGCTGTTTCTTTGTCACTAGGCTTCTATAGAGTAGCCTTGTTGATCTTGATAGTTGTCTACTAGACCTCCTTCTTTTAAGCAATAGGGTTCTCAACTGTTTTGATCTTGTTATAAGGATCATTCTTAATACTGCCATCATGATTTGCCTAAACAAATTCCCTTAGGGTGAATTGTAATGGAACATTTCCATCGTCATGATGATCCTGATCCCTTTCATCATTAATTTTTGCATCAAATATGGAAGTATTCAGTACATTTGGACTTTGACCATGTGGTGGACTAAGTCTACAGCTCTATGAAACAATGGAGTCATCCTTTTTTATGTTTGCTTCATATGAGCATTCATAAGTTTCATATGAGCCCTTTCTAAGTCACCAATAACCTCCAAAATAATAGAAGTGACTAAAAATATTTCATCTTGGCTAAACAGAGGCATTTATTCTTCATTTACCCATTCTTATCCTTCTGAGAGTCATCTGGTGATCTATTGGCCTCATAGTATGATGGGAAGATTGCTATTGCTCCATCTCTTATTTTGTAAAAAGCTTCATTATCTTTATGCTTCTTGTACATGTATTCCATGAAAATGATGAGCTTTTCTATAAGTCATTGCCAACTATTTTATAATAGCTACCTTTTCCTCAATGTCTTTCTATATTTTTTAAAAAATGAATATGTTATCATATTGAATTTTAAGCAATGAGGGAGAAAGCAAATATTTATCTAAGTGATTACTAAGTTTATGGTATTTGATCACTTATCACATGTCTATTGATTACTTACCAACAAAGGACTAAATTCTAAGCAATGACGAAAAAAAGTAAACATTTAGTAAGTGCTCATTAATGTTTTTCCAATTGATCACCAATCACGTATCTATTGATCACCAACAGGACAAAGATTAAATTCTAAGCAATAAGGAAAAAAGTGAACATTTATTTTAGTGCTCACTAATCTTATGCAAATTAATCACTAATCATGTGTCTATTAATCATCAAGAAGACACGGAATAAATTCCAAGCAATTGGGGGGGTTAGACATTTAGTCAAATGCTCAACAATTTTATTCTAATTGACCACCAATAGCATGTCTATTGATCACCACGCACATAAGAACTGAATTCTAAGCAATTAAAAAAAGTTAAATATTAATTTAAATGCTCACTAATGATATGCTAATTGGTCACTAATCACATGTCTATTGATCACCAACTAGAATGCTCACTAATGTTATGATAAGGATTAATATATGTTATTTATTACCTTAAATTCTTAGATATTTTATCTGCTATAGATTGTTGATGATATATCTTATGTGCAAAATATCCATTGGAGATTCAAATATGCCTCTTTCGAAAGCATTACTCATCTCCTCATCTTCTATTCTTTTCTTGATTGCTTTGTTAGTCCATATGGACATTGTATGGAATTCCCTCTTGACAGTTCTCTTAATAAACATAACTCTATCTAAGTGAAGCGTCTAAAATATAGGCAAATAAAATGTAATTCATACATGCATTTCGATAGATTAGATAGATATATGTAGTTGATCCCTAATGCATGACTTATCGCTCACTAGTAAGCTGAACGTTGATCAGTCCTAGACTCCGCCATTCCTTCCTAATGAAAATTAGCATTCTGTTAGTTTTGCACATTAAAATATGTTGATGAGTAGAGTTTCTTATGTTGATCACTAAATTTATGCAATAATGCATATTAATAATAGCTTACTAATTATTAATTAATTAATTAAGAGGAGAAGTCACTATCTAGAAGAGGAGTGGACCATCAAAATGTGCTACTTTTACAACCTTAAATCTCTTTGTGATGTCTGATAATCTCGAGAAGCTTGTAGAAAATGAATTGGCACCCATTTAGTGAAGACATTTTTTTGACATTCTTCACATTTTAAAGAAAAGATTTGTTGTAATGGTGGTTTTTTCATCCACTGAAGAAGTGGTTCACCAAGTGCATAACGAAATTTCTCTTAAAGCTGTCCCCTCCATCTGCACTTTCCAATATGAAATTTGAAATTCAAGTTAATTTAGGAGTCCCTTTTATCAATCTTTCATTCTTGCATCCATACATTGTACACTTGTTCATAGTCATCAACATTACAGAAGCCACTGACTTCCATAATTTTCCTTCCTCCAAGAGATAGATCCAGTCTCAATTGTATATCTAATGGTGTAACTTGAATCTTTTGTTCATCAGGAAGTTGGAGGAAAACTACATAAGGATCTTTTCACCAGCCACTTAGCAAATTTTCCTGGTATATGCTTCAGATCAATTTTCAAGAATGGACTAAATCCCATAAATTTCACTGCGTCAATCTGGGCATCATTGAACTATGGCATAATTGATATAACTTAAGAACAATCATCCTCCTAATGAAGTTCTCTTTGTATATTTTATTTTCATTGCCTCCTTACCCTTCAGGACTTGAATGTTGTTATTGTTCAATATTCTAAAGTTGTTATTCTGATTTTTTAAGTTATGCTTAAGTTATAGCAGCATCAGTTTGAGATTGAACATCTTTCCTCCCTTGTCTACCCCTTCTCATACTTTAATCCATATTTCTTGCTCTTTGGAAGGCTCTTTATCATGTCAACACTGGTCAGTTCTTCTTTCTAATTTCTCTAATCATCTTTATCATGGAACTGCTTTTCTTCATAATTTAGGTCATTATCTACATTAGCATTTTTTTCATCTTTATTAGAAATATGAACTTCATAGGTGTGCTCTTTGCGCACCTAAGGTGATGTTATAGGAGTGGCACTAATCCTTTGGGATTGCCATTGAGGGATTTTTTAACACCCTGACCCCTCTCGAGTTTCGAGTAGTTGCCAAAAATGACTTTAAGCACTGTTGACTTACCCTAAAAATCACCACAAGCCTTTCCAGCATTCTTCGTCTTCACTCACATGCTACCCAAGAAACATCCCAAGAGGTTACCCATCCTTATATTTCTCTATAGCAAGCACACTTAATTGTGGAGTTCTTAAGAGTGGGCTTCTTGAAAAGGAAGGTGCACCTTTGGTGACATAAGTCGTTCTTTTAATCCTTTTAAGCCAATTTTAAGGTATTATAATCACCCCTATTTGAAGAGCACAATGTCCTCGTTGTGTTTTACTAATCGACCGACTTGCGGATCCTCTTGGCCAGCTATCCGTCCAGTATCTTTGCCCTGGTAGGTGACCGCCCAGGGTTCTCCATCCACTAGCATAGCTCACTTTTGTGGGTCAGCTCTAATACCATTTGTAATGCCCCGACCCCTCCCGGGTCATGAGAAGTTACTAGGAATGGGTTTAAGGATCGTTGAATGACCCCGCAAATCACCACAAGCCTTTTTGTCATGCTTTATCAGCACTTGCACACTGCCCAAGACACCACCCAGGAGGTTATCCATTCTTATATTTCTCCACAACAAGCATACTTAACTATAGAGTTCTTTAAAGTAGGCTTTTGAAAAAGCAAAGTGTACATTTGGTGATAGAAGTAGTCACTTCAATCCTTGTAAGCCACGCACGAGGATTATAATCACCCTCACTTGACGTACTGGAAAGTTTTTCAAGCAGCGTGTGAGCGAGGATAAAATAGGCTTGTGGTGATTTGTAGAGCCAGTCAATGATCTTTAAAGTCATTCCTTATAACTGCTCGCGACCTAGAAGGGCCGGGGCGTTACAGGGGATATTAAAGTCGACACGCGACCGTGAACTATGCCAGTGGATAGGAGAGCCGTAGATAGTCATATAGTGTGCCAAAGATACTAGGATCGACTGCCAGTCAAGAGGACTTATAAGTCGTCTAGTTAGTGAGGCACAACAAAGATGTTGTGCGCTTCAAGCGGAGGTGATTGTAACACCCCGAGTATGGCTTAAAAGGATTTGAAATCACTACTTATATCACCGAAGGTGCATCTTCCTTTTCAGAAAGCTCACTCTTAAGAACTCCATAATTAAGCGTGCTTGCTATGGAGAAATCTTATAATGTGTAACCTCCTGGCAAGTTTCCCAAGCTGCAGTGATTAAGGATGAAGTATGCCGCAAAGGCTTGTGGTGATTTATGGGGTCAATTGACGATCCTTGAAGTCATTCACGATAACTGCACATGGCCTAGGAGGGGTTAGGATGTTATAGATTTTTGCTTCTTTGGAGGTCTCTCTAGGGATTTCTCAGAAGTTCTATGTTTTTCTTGAGGCTTCTTAGGAGATTTCTCACTCTTTTCCTTCTTAAGTAGAGGGTTTTAAGGGGATTTCTCTTCAATGGTCATCTTCTTCTCTGGATGTTCCTTAAGATATATTTCATTCTCAGTGTGGTTATCATTAGGTTGCTTGTGAGCAAGTTATCTAAATGTACACTTTTTTATTGGCAGATAGGTTCCCTTTTCGGTATGAGAGACTTTGGTTATTAGTGTGTGGCTCATAGTCAACATCTATTTCTTTACCAATACAAACATGAAGCTAAGTTAATAACAACTCTCAAGTAGCATTGTAATAAGTACCTATGAAGAAGTAGTACCCTTTAATTTCTTTGAGGTACAAAGTCTCAATATTGACATCTTTGATCACATTGCTTATTGTTTTCATAATTTCTAATTAAGTGGTGGCTGTTTTGCCCCTGCAGTGAAAATCCAAATTGCTTATTCAAGATGCTCACTCATATATAAATGCTCACTAATAGTATGCCAATGGATCGCTACTCAAATGTCTATTGATTACCAACAAGAGAAGGGCTGAATTCTAAGCAAAGAGGAAAAAAGTAAATATTTAGATAAGTGATCAATAATCATATTTCAATTGATCACAAATCACATCTCCATTGATCACCAACAAGACAAGGGTTGAATTCTAAAGAATGAGGAAGAAAAGTAAGAATTAATTTAAATGGTCACTAACATTATACCAATGTATCGCTAATCACAAGTCCATTGATCACCAACCTGGCAAGAAATAAATTCTAAGCTATGAGAAAAAAGAAGTAAGCATTTACTTAAGTTCTCACTATTGCTACTCAAATGGCTACTGATCACCAACAAGAGAAGGGCTAAATTCTTAGCAAAGAGTAAAAAACTAAATATTTAGATAAGTGATCAACAATCATATTTCAATTGATCACAAATCACATCTCCATTGATCACCAACAAGACAAGGCTTGAATTCTAAATAATGAGGAAAAAAGTAAGAATTAATTTAAATGGTCACTAAAATTTTGCCAATGCATCACTAATCACATGTCCATTGATCACCAACCAGGCAAGAAATAAATTCTAAGCTATGGGAAGAAAAAGTAAGCATTTACTTAAGTCTTCACTATCGCTACTCAAATGTCTATTGATCACCAACAAGAAAAGGGCTAAATTCTAAGGAAAGAAGAAAAAAGCAAGTATTTAGATAAGTGATCAATAATCATATTTCAATTGATCACAAATCACATCTCCATTGATCACCAACAAGGCAAGGATTGAATTCTAAAGAATGAGGAAAAAAAAGTAAGAATTAATTTAAATTATCACTAACATTATACCAATGCATCACTAATCACATGTCCATTGCATCACCAGCCAGGTAAAGATTAAATTCTAAGATATGAGAAAAAAAGTAAGCATTTACTTAAGTGCTCACTATCATATTTCAATTGATCACCAATCACAACCCTATTCCTGACCAACCAGACAAGGATTTTGAATTCTAATCCATGCAGAAAAAGTAAACATTAATTTAAATGCTTAACAATGTTATGCCAAGGGATCACTAACCAAATGTGTATTGATCACCAACTAGACATGTACTAAATTCTAAGCAATATCAAAAACG
The DNA here is from genome assembly GCA_029747015.1 of Carnegiea gigantea. Taxonomy (NCBI): domain Eukaryota; kingdom Viridiplantae; phylum Streptophyta; class Magnoliopsida; order Caryophyllales; family Cactaceae; genus Carnegiea; species Carnegiea gigantea. The sequence continues at coordinate 388,540 of JAKOGI010000828.1, read as the reverse complement.
TAACATTTAGATAAGTGATCACTAGTCATATTGCAATTCACCACTAGCACATGTCTATTGATCACCAACTAGACAAGGACTGACTTCTAAGCAATGAGAAAAAAATAGTAAACATAAATTTAAATGCTCACTAATGTTATGTAATTAGATCACTAATAAAATATCTATGGATCACAATCTATACAAGGATCAAATTCTAAGCTAGGAGGGAAAAAGTAAGCATTTACTCAGTGCTCACTAATCATATTGTATGGACCACTAATCACAATTTTATTGATCGCCAACTAGACAAAGAATGAATTCTAAGTAATAAGGAAAAAGGTAAACATTAATTTAAATGCTCACTAAAGTTATGCCAATGGAGCTCTAATCACATGTCTATTGATCATCAAATAAGACAAAGTACATTCTAAGCAATTGGAAAAAGGTAAAGATTTAGTTAAGCGCTTACTAATTTTATGCTAATTTTATGCCAATTGATCACTAATTAGTCTATTGATCATAAAGAAAAAATAACAAAACCTTAGATTAATCCATTCCTTAACTCAGAAAAGTAATCTCGAGTGCTTGAGCATATAAAAGTAAATTTGTTAAGAGAAGTGCGGCGATATGTTATGCTAAAGGCTCATGACGGCAACACAAGGGTTCACCAAAAGATTGAAAATCTAAGCAATGCCCATCAATGTACTAAACATGAAACTAATAGTTCATATCCATTGTCCCACACAAAGTGACAACAAAAATGATGTAAGAATACACAAGATAGAATAGGGAAGCTATGCTCGAGTATTAATTGAAGTACCTATCAAAAAGAAGTTCTTAAGTTCATATGCCTTGAAGATGACAAAATTATTTTTGAGCAGCAAGAAGTCATATTTGAATGGGACCAAATTTTATGTGATAAATGTAAAAAAAAAATGCACACACCACTAAAGCTTGCAAAAAACAGGATGGAACATGCAATGGAGACCTAAAGTCATACAAGTCCGGTAAAAGGAAACACAGAATGAACAAACTTGCATAGAACAAAATGAGGGATTACAGTTGGTGGCAATACAAATTAGGCATCTACTAGCTGTACTAATGTGAAAGTACATTCAATGGCTACTAGTAATTCTTTCCAGCTCTTAGATAGGGTAATAGATGAATATAAGATGGGGAAAGTGGATAAGCTAAATGTGAGTAAGGAAATTAGAATTTCCCCCTCATCTAATGGATAATATTATAAGGCATAATATTAGGGGCCTAAATTGTCCTAATAAGCAAAAGGATGTTAAGCCCTTTTGTTGGTAGAATAAAGTTGGTCTTGTTAGTTTAATGAAGACCAAGGTGAGAAGCGAAAACTTTCCTAAAGTTGTTAACTACTTTCATGAATGATAAAGTGTTAACTACAATGGTCATAGCGGAGGCACGGTTTGCATGATCTGGCCACTCACTGAGTTTTAGGCCTATATTCTTTATTCTACTAATAAGGTAATTCATTACTGGCAAAGCATCTTTTTCCAGTAAAGAAGTTTTTTCTCACAGTTATGAGTGGAGATAATGATGAAATTATAGGAAAGACCTTTGGAGATTACGCACTTAAATTGTTGTTAACATCTTTGACTCCTAGATTCTTATTGCTAATTTTAGTCACCTTTTGTATCTAGATCACATGATTGGTGGGTAAGCCTATTATGCAGCATGATATAGAGGATTTTCAATAGTGTTGCTAACACTTGTACGCATATGGTACCTTATCTCACCTTATCTTTTCATCTTATTGAACTTGGACTTCTCAAAATTACACTTACTAAACAGAAAGGAAAGATTATTTAAAGAGTTAACTTAGCCAGGCACATCAAGCATTAAGGCAATGAGGGAGGAAAAATATACATACCTAACACAGAGAAGTAATACAATATTAGTAACTTTGCTTAGAATGGGGTAAAGATGGGATGAAAACTTAACTATGGTAGAATAAGATATTTTCAAGATCCTTGCAAATTTATAGCATTAAAGTCTATTCAGACCACATGTGGAGCTCCTGAGAAAGATCGAAAAATCAAGCTTAAAAGAAACACACCTAGGTGCGCCTATGTGCAAGGTAACTAGATTATGCCTTGGAGGATGAAAAAGTATATCTTTGCCCTTTTTCTCCTTTTTCTCCTTTTTCTTGGCCTTATTTTTTCCCTTTTTTCCTTATTTTTTCCCCTTAGGGACTAAAAACTGTGTTTGTATGGTAAGTGCACGTTGTGAGGAATTATGAAGATTATATATAATTATATTTTAATGTTATTTACGGTGTTAGTAGTATTGTTGACGATTGATTATTTTTGTAATGCATTTATACAACTTGTTTCTACAAAATCTACTTTGTGAAATGTGAATATTTTTAAACATATCTTATTTGTAGAAGTGGCTTGCATCCACAATGTGTGTGTCTTCACCTCAAGCATTGTGCCTTACACCTCAGGACCCTATGTACCTAATTGTGCCTTATACCTTTTAAAACTAAGAAAGAAAGTATTATCTAACATATATTACAATTCTAAATCAGTGAGTGTCATGAACTTCATTTATATCTAGTCAATTGCTCACCAAATAAACACTTATTTAAATGCTCACTATTGTTATCCATATTGATCACTAATTACATTTCTAACAAACTAGACAAGCACTATCAACTATTTAAGAAGAAATTAGTAAGAGTTTGCTATACATTTTTCACCTCTTTGAAGGTGATTCTTTAGTATTACCCTTGGTAGGTTCTTCAACCTTCTTTGTGTCCATGATGAATATAGAATGCAAAAATCGAATCTAACTTTTGAAATGTACAATTTGAATGAAAATGTTAAAAATAATGAAGATTAGTGCACAAATCAAAGGAAAATTCCTAAATAGGCAATTCACTTTATGAAAACTTTATAACGATATCAATTGCAAGCGAAATTTCTCAAATCTCACCTTCGAAAAATGTAAATGCTCACTTGAAATCTTATAATAGTCACTGAACATTGGTGAACAACCAATTTCATAGCATGAGAGAGAAAATGAGAGTTAGAAGAGGAAGAAGAATACGAAAATGAAGTAAGAGAAGTTTCCAGAGTTGCAGCTTTATTTTGATTGGGGGGTGGTGATGCTGATGTAAGCAAAATTGGGTGCTTTTTTTAAATATCATATATATATATATATATATTATATATATATATATATATAGATATATATATATATATATATATATATATATATAAAGTTGGATTGAATTCATATATGAGTAACATGTGTGATGCCACATAGGATGTCATCTATGGTGTCATTTGAGATAAGAACACCATATAGGATATCAACATAAAAGACCAAAGCTTATATCATACTCCTTTAAGTACAAATTTCTACAAGCCACGTCATCACCACATATTAAAAATTGTCTATATGGCAAATACGTGTTGGAAAAATATATATACATGACAAGTAGGAAAACACACTCCTATGTATAATGTACATTCCCATAAAAGACTTCTATCATATAATCAAGATGGATGCAAGTTATGAATGCAATTTTAATTCAATTTAATATTAACTTATCTCATATGTTATAACTAATTATTAATTGAATTTTGTCTTAAAAAAAGAAATGATTTAGATGTTACCCAGGAAAAAAAATTGAAGTGTATTAGACATTATTCTTGAGATAAATAAATATTAGACATCTAAATCTAAATATATTTATTTTTGAGTCAATATATTATGAGTTGACACTTGAATGCTGATTGAACTGCTTATTTTACATGCTGTAAAACTTAATTGCTTAAGCATGCCACATAATTGCATTTAGATAATATGAAATGCAGTAGGACCTTAATGTGATTGTGGGTGTTACTTGTGACTACTTTAAGTTGGTACAACATTTAGTTTTTTTTTTTTTCCACATTTGTAACTTACGTTCATGATTTTTTTTAAAAAAAACATTTTAGTGATTTATCCAATTAGATTTCACTTGAGATTATATTTTGCGCTCAAAAATCACATAGTATAATTTGTTCTTTTAGGAAATTTAAATTTAAATTTAATAGATAAATTAGTATATAAGAGTAGTTTGTCTACCTTCCCACAATAGACTACAATTGACTTCATAAATTAGTAATACTCTCCTCCCCCCCAAAAAGAATGTTAAAAGTTTTCCTAAATTCAAATTGTACTAAAATTTCTTCTGCTGCTACTAATATCTCTTTCTTCTTTTTTTTATTTTTTTAATTTTTCTTTGCTGGTTTTTTTAAATAAATAATTATACACCAAAGAGATAAAATTAAGGTCAAAGACTTATCTGTTTTTTTGTTACTACTGCTAATAATTTTACCATACTTTGTTGATCATGAGAATAATTAATCAAATCTTATTTTCATTCAAATTATGGCTCAAATAGTAGGAAGGATTATCATCACTATTAAATAATATTAAAGATGTCCTTAAACTATTTAAATAATCTGCAATAGACATATGAATAAAATTAAACCAATAGGAATCTCTAGGGGGAAAAAAACGCACCTTTCGTGATGATTATTAATTTTAATTGGCATATATGACCCTACGGATTTGGCATTTGGTCTCACATGTGCTAACTGATCTTTTGCTAATTTATTCTTATTAGTAAATTACCTTAGTAATTCATTTGAATGTCTATCTTTAATATTATATAACATTTGCTAAATTACCACATTATTTCATTTTAATGCTCACCTTTAATTATTATATTATATATTATATTACTTCATTATTTCAACAGCTACTCATTTTATGCTAGAATTTATCTTAATTTGTAATTCTTTTAAATAAAGACTTAATTTTGTAGTATCTCATTAAGTTTGTGTCCTTATTTGATCAAAAAGAAAATTTGTGTCCCCATATAATTCTTAGTTATGGAAGGATAAAAAAATGAGTCCTAACAAGCACTGGTTGGCTAAAATAGAAGAAGCTTATTCTTTTTTTCGATCAATGTTAGAATGAAGGTTATAATTCCTAGAATTGTTTTGTACTCATGAGATAAAGTGGTCATTCATATTAAAAATAAGGGAATTTCCTATTCATGTTTGCTATGCAATGACGACAAATAAAAGTAAAGGACAATCATTGAAATGTGTCGGAGTTTACCTTCCAAAATCAGTATTAAGCCATGGACAACTGAACTGTAGCATCACGGGTGACTTCGTCAAAGGGTTTGAAATTTGTCATTAACGTGACAATGAACACTATGAATGATACATAAGAAACACTATCTATAGAGAAGTATTCAATCACTCACAAATGATATGTATGCACTCAAAATAACTTCACTACTAAAATTTACCCCCAAAAAAAAGAAATTAGTGCCATACATCTTTTAGTGTTAGTAAACTCCTACAAAATGTTAGTTTTGATTATACAAAGACCATGACATATTATGATTCCTAGAATTAAATATAATTGCAGATTAAAATAATAATAATTAATAAATTCATCTAATTTCAATATTGTGCAGGCAACTCCAAGCAGATGAAATATACAAAAAGTCCATAATTGAAATACCTCTCTCTAAGTAAGTACAAATTAATAGAAAAATGTTATCTTATATTTTTTTTACTAAATGTATAAGAATGTAAAAAATCATTACATTCATGTAACAACGCATCGTTAATGACAAATAGTTAGGAACAAATGAAAAATCAAGACCTAACTTAGTATAATATATGTTGCTATTGCAGGTTACTTAGTCTGAGAATGAAAGTTGGCAACTAATAGACAGCAAAGACGACAAGTCTGATGTGTTATTGAACATTTCATATTAGAAATACTTTTTACATATTACATTTCACACCATCTCAGTATGGTATAGCACCAACAACAACATATTCAACAAAATATTGATACTTATTAACCGAGAAATGATAGTCATCGTCCAATGGACGTGTAAAAAACTAGTATATATTGAATGCTTACATGGCTTTGGCATGGTATACAATTTCTTATGCACCTAAGATGCAATGTGGTCATTGTTATTGGTATTGGGTTTGAAATGAATTTGTTAATCACATTAAACGTTCCTTCCATATGTTGGTCGGTAACCATTATCATCACTTAGAAGATATTATAGGTGCGTACTATTACTCGATTGCATTCTTACACTAAGTTTTGTGATATTTAAGTTTAGGTGTTGCTTCATACTCCGGGAAAATATTTCATTCATAATTTTAGCATCTTAACATAAAGTTGAAATAGGAAAATAGTTTGACAATTCCGCCTGTGATGACTAAAAGCAAATACGTGGAAAATGAATAATTAGCATTCAAAAAGTGAATGCTTAGTTATAAAAAATTGAATATTTAACTTTTACTGAGTGAACATCTAGATGTGAAGACAAATCTTTAGATTTTAAAAATGGATGTTTAATTAAAAAAAATGTATATTTAGCTTTTATAAAGTGAATCTTTGGATATAGAGATAAATTCGTAGCTTTTAAAATGTGAATGTTTAGATTTTTTTTTTTTAAAAAGGATGCCTAGACTTTAAGAAGTGAACCTTTAAATATAAATGAATGCTTAGATTTTAAGCAGTTAATTTAGTCTTTTAAAAATGAAATTCTACCTTTTAGAATATGAACATGAGGTGATAAAAAAAAAATGAATATTTAGAATTTAAAAAATGAACAAAAATGAATCTTTAGCTTTTAAAAAGTATACTCGTAGATGTGACAGCATGAATATTTAGCTTTTATGATCAAATAAGGTTTATTTGGACTTAAGAAAACATATATCGGAAAACAATGATCAAAAAAATTTACTAGCGAAATTGTTTGCATTTTTACTCAAAAAAGAAATTTTTTGTCCAATTTCTCTCTCTTCCACTTATGTTGAGAAAATTTGAATGAGATGAAGAGGTCTTCTATAGATCACAATCAAGAAGGTTCATATGGTCACTAACATCTAGATAATTTATACCAGCTATCGTGCTACATGTTCTTCTATTTTAATTGTATAATTTCTATACAAGTTGAAGACTAATTAAGTTTTCATCGCATTTATGATGAAGTCTCCATTTACTCTCAGCGAAAATTTGCACATTCTGTTTTTCAAGGTCTAGCGGTAGTATGATAGCTAATATGTTCAAGTTACGCATTTATAGTTTTGTTAAGTAATATAGGAAAGGCAATGTTGCGAAAGAGTGAGTTATGAGTAACATAGCTAATATCAATCAAAAGCAACTTTTCTCATTATTAAAGCCAAAAAGCGCCGCTGTTACATTTCACCCTATAGTAATTAAAAATGTATAACAAGAGTGTGCTACATTTCTATAAATGTGGAAATACTACTAGTGTTGTACATACTTTTGTACTACTAAATTAAGCAAGTATATTGTCAAAATGCGATTGACTTGAATAAAAGAAGTCTTCTGGATGATCTACCTGCTTCAACATACCAAACAAGAAATTGAACAGATTATTTAGCAATACAAATAGGAAGATGGCCATTTAAATAAACATTATTATAGGACAGATCACCATTTAAATAATCGCTAATATTTTTCCAATTACTGACTAATAACATATCTATTGATCACCGACTAGACAAGTATCATATAATAAGCCATTGGGGAAAAAAGCACTCAGTTAAGTACTTAATAATCTTACTCTAATTGATTATTAATCACATATGTGTTGATCACCAATTAGACAAGGACCCAATTCTAAGCAATAAGGAAAAAAATAAATATTCAGTTAAGTCTTATGCCAATTGGTAATTACATGTCTATTGATCCTCAAAAAAAGAAGGATGAATTCTAACTAAATATTAATCTGAACACTCACTAATGTTATATAACTCGATCACTAATCACGTATGTATTGATCACCAACCATACAAGGACTAAATTCTAACTAATGTGAAAAAAAAGTAAATATTTAGTTAAGTGCACTAATCTTAAGCCAATTGAACACTAATTACATTTGTTTTGATCACCAACTAGATAAGGTTTGAATTCTAAGCATATTGATCTCTAATTGCATATCTATCAGTCACAAGCTAGATAAGGACTATAAACAACTAGCATGCCCGAGCTTATCAATAATTCTTTGAATTTTCACCTTTGTCCTTTTATAAAAACTTACCAAGTTCTTTAGAAGTGAACCAATGGCATTGGTAGCTAATGTCATGATCTTGTGGTAGTATTGCATCCTTAGTTTGTGAATTCCAGTAGCCTAAGATTAAATAAGCAATAAATAACTCGCCCCATCTTATCTTTGAGTCTCCTAATTGAGAAAAAACAATTTCCTTGAGGGAGAACTTTTCTTTTATAGAAGCTTGAGAAGCATCCTTACCTCATTCTTCGTCAATTCAACATCCCAACAACTTGCGACCCCTTTGTATTCCTGCATATGTGTCATAACATGAGTGCCTTCATTATGATCTTTTTCAGAGCCTATGCTATCTAAGGCAAATCTATGTGTTTTTCTTCGAACTCTCAAATGGAATTCCTTCTAATTTAATCACTCTATTCCTCAATGATATCAAGGAGTCTAGTTTGAGACCACTATATGTTGGAGTTTCTTTTTATATGTTTTACTTTCTTTTTAACCTTACCAAAGTATCCGCTAAGCACTCAAGTAGGTAGTGTTTGCTGGGCTTTTTTTTGATATGGTCAATTATAGCCAAGCTTTTTTCCTTGAAGTTGAAACAAAAATGAAATTGTCATCGCTGGTCTAAACAATGAAAGAACACCTTAAAAACCAAAAGCAAATCATTTTTTGCCAAATATTTGTATAACAATCTATTGTATGGGAGTTGTTGTATTTGTATAACAACCTATCTAAGTATGTCTTAAGAATAGTTCCTAAAAGAAAAAGTTTAATAAATTATTTAAATTAATCTATTTGAGTTCTTTTTACCCAATCAACTCCCTTGAGGTTGACATGGCGATCGAGTCAACAATATCCTATCATTCAGCTTGCGAAAGAACTCTATTTCCCTCTGCTTTTCATGTTTTACCTTGACGTGTAAGTGCTTCAAAATAAAAAAAGAATTTACTTTGATAATCCTCTATTTATCAAAACATATACACCTGTGAAAACATTATTAAAAGCGTTTTAAATTAACTTACAAATGCTTTGTTTATCAAGAAAACCTAATGAATACCATATCAATCTCTTAGCCAGCTTACTTGCATTCAATATATGCGCTCAAATGTTCATGACGATTTTCTGAATGTGGTTGTACCCAGTAAGACTCAAAAGCACCACTCAGTTTTCCATATAGTATGAATCATCGTATAATACTTGGTTTAAAACTAAAAAAATAAATTTTACGTTCGTTAGTTTTTTTTGGTCGCATATGGCCAGGGGTTGCACAACTATGAATCACCTTTAATAGCTTACATGATCCTTCGAAAAGAAGAGGGGAAATGCATATGAGCAAGTGTAAAGAGTTTGTAGTTATATGTTGAAACAATCATGTGCTAGGTTTTGATGATAACAACCCAAATGTACCAGTCAATATGCTATTATGCTATACTTGAGTAGTGTGCTAGAATTGTGTGTTAAGATAGGTTGCAAACACTCTGAAAAACAGTTCAAATGAGCATAGAGCATCAAAGTTGATAACATGCGTAAGAATCTGAGAACATTGCCTCAGAATAGTTCTGAGCACAGAGCATGGAGCGTCGCATGGAACATCAAAATCATGTGCAAGGAGTTCAGCTGATAACAAGAGTCTTAGGCTTAGTATTGGTTTTATTTTTTAGATTCTTGTTAATATGCCAATTAGAAGATCTTGACTTAACACTTACCTTGAAGGAATTTCTTACGCTAACTCAGAACATTGCTTAGAACAGTTTGAGCAATCAGGTCTGCAGTGTTCTGAGGGCAATGTATAAAACTCGTGTCCCAAAAATTTTCAAGTGTTTTTCTACTATCAAAATTCCTAACATATTTGGGATTGATTTTCTGATAATATTTTGTCTTACAAAGAGTCCTTCACTGAATAATATTGTTTTCCTAAAAAGATACTATCAGAAGATTTTATCTTAGCCTTTAAGATATGATTTCCAAAAAGATAATGTTGAGAGATTTAATTCCGTTTGGAATACTGATTATTTTTGAGAGTTATTGCTAAAACCCAAAACCTCCCATATACTTGCGGCACAAGTATTCGGTGGGTATATAATCTCTTGCCTCTCAACGTTTTCATTCACGGTTTTTCAAGGAGCAAAATCGAGTTTTTTATGAGAAAATTTTTTGATTGAAAAACCTTTATAAAGTGTGCTTAATTGAGTCATCTATATTGGCATAGTAGAGATTGTATTGTACCTTACATTCAGCTTGCCTAGAAGCATTCAAGTAAGCTGCCTTGCTATTTCTTTTTTCATCATTGAATCAAGAAATTGTCCAAGTCTTAGGAGACGTTGGCCGTGGTCTCTTAGGAGACGTTGGACGTGTTGTCCAAGTCATTGGACGTGGTCTCTTAGGAGACATTGGACGTGGTGTCTATGTAACTAGGGTCTCGGGGTAGACTAGTTACGTGTGTTACGTGTGTAACGAATTCGGCCCGTTTAATGAAAGTGTTGTTGAAATCCTACAGTGGTAGGTCATGATTTTTACACCTCAGTTGGGCCAAAGGTGGTTTTCCACGTAAAACTATTGTGTCTCCTTTACTGTTTCCGTAATTATACTTGTTTCTGCCTTACTGCAAACACGTGTTCCAAACAGTTCTGACGAGTGTTTTGAGAAAACCGAAAAAACTGGCAAACACAATTCACCCTCCTCTTGTGTCCTTGTGTGAGTAAATCCAACAAGTGATATCAGAGCAGAGTTCTCATAGTTAGGTTAACACCTTGAGAGATCCTGAAAAGATGAATGCTCCACAAAGAATCTTAGAAGGTCAATCGGTGACCAGACCTCCATATTTCAATGGACAGCGCTACAACTGGTGGAAAAATCGATTGGAGAACTATATCCAAGCTGAGGATTATGAGTTATGGATGCTTATTATGAATGGTCTTTACATTCCAGTGAAAGTCACAACTGATTTGAAGACTATTCCGAAGGAGCCGAAGGAATTCAACTCAGACGACTTCAGGAAGATAGAGAAGAATGCCAAGGCCAAGAAACTGCTGTATTTTGGACTCGGACCTAACAAGTACACTCGGATCTCAGAGTGTGAATCTGCAAAGGAGATATGGAATGCTCCTCAGATAGCTCACGAAGGAACAAATCAAGTCAAGCAATCCAGAATCGAGCTATTGGTAAGGAAGTATGAGCTATTCGAGATGAGCAATAAAGAGACAGTTATGGACATGTATACTCAGTTTACCTAATGAGTTAAAATCGTTGAGAAAATCCTTTATCACTGAAGAGTTGTTAAGGAAGATCCTACGAATTTTACCTCAATTATGAGAATCAAAAGTCACTGCTATCCAAGAACCAGGAAGATGAATGAGATCTCCTTGGATGAGCTTATTGGGAATCTACAAACGTATGAACTAAGAAGGAATTCCCAGATGAAGGAAGGAGTGAAGAAAGGCTGAGGACTGACACTAAAAGCTGGAGAAAGCGATAGCTCAGATTTTGATGAAGAAGGGATGGCCATGATCGCTCGAAAGTTCAAAAAATTCTTCAAAAAGGCCGAAAGAAAATACAAGAATGGCAATACCAGCAAGGCCAAGAATAGCGATTGAGATCAGTTCTTAGGATGCTTTAAGTGTGGAAGGCAAGATCATCCTATAAAGAATTGCCCCTTCCTGAAGGAAGAACAGGGCTCAGAGTAGGTCTGAACCAGAGGCAAAAAGATGCAGTTAACTAATGCTGAAAAACAGTTCATCAAGGCAATGATGGCAGCCTACGGTGATACCTCAAAAGAAGATGAGAACTCTCAAGATAGAGAGGAAGTAATAGCTCTTATGGCCCGAAGAGAATCTGATTCAGATTCTGATTCGATTGAGAGTTTGTCCCAACTCAAGGAAGAGGTACGTAATCTTAGCAAGAGAAAACTTGAAAAATTAGTTTTTACATTGATGGAAGAATGTGAGATAGTAAATTCTGAAAATTGTATGCTTAAAAATACCTGCTCAGGATTAGAAAAGGATGTTAAAAGACTGGAAAGAAAGAAGCAAGAACTTGGGCATATGAATGAGGTTTTCACTTGTGAAAAACTCAAAATTGATAAAAAAGTTCTTATTTTATGTAATGAACTAGACACCCTTAAGGATCTTATGAACAAGAGAGAAGAAGTATTTAACACTGATCTCTCAAAGCTAGAAGAAGAGTCCCGAGAACTGAAACTTAAGATAGAATTATTGGTGCGGGAAAACAATCAGTTGCTTGAAAAGGTTTAAAAAGCTGAAACTGACCTTGTTTAGAATAGGCACAGGAACAGTTCCACAGAAACACTCAGAATAGAAGCCCTGAAAAATGAAAACAGTCAGTTGCTTGAAAAGCTCCATAAGGCCGAATCTGACCTTGTTCAGAACAGGCACTGAAACAGTTCCTCAAAAGCACTTAATTGGTTAAACACTCACCATAGTCATAATAAAAAGGGACTAGGATTTGTGAGTAAGCGTGTCACTGAACCAACAAACAAAAAATATATTGGACTTCTAAAAAATATAGTCTGTTTTTATTGTGGTAAGACTGGTCATTATCAATATGCTTGCTCCTTGAGAAATAGGGCCGTAGAGAGAAACTCAGTGTATGTTAAGCAAATATGGATTAGAAAAGATGAGTTAATGTCCATGTCAAAGAAAATGGGACCCAAGTGGACCTGGGTTCCCAAGACAAACACTTAGCTGTTTTGCAGGCTAAAGTGAGAGGAGGCAATCAACTATGGTTCTTGGATAGTGGTTGCTCAAAGCACATGATGGGAGATAAATCAAACTTCCTTTCAGTTACAGTCTTTGATGAAGGGAAAGTGGCATTTGGAAATAGTAAATCTGGAAAAATTATAGGTATAGATAAGATAGGTAAATCACTCTCTCACTCTATCGATAATGTACACTTGGTTGATGGGTTACATTATAATTTGCTAAGTGTTTCTCAAATTATGTGATAGAGGTGACCATATTGAATTCTCTTCAGATCAATGCTTGATTATTAATGTCAATTCTGGTAGTGTTGTGTTAAGGGGAAAGCGACACAATAATGTGTATAAAGTGTATGTTCTTTCACTTCCCCAAAATCATTTAACTTGTTTAAATGTTCTTGATGATAATGTTATGCTTTGGCACAAGAGGCTAGGTCATGCAAGTCTTTCTCTCTTGAATAGACTTGTTTCTAAGGACCTAGTAGTCGGACTACCTTTTATCAAGTACAATGATGATAAGGTGTGCGACGCTTGTGCTAGAGGAAAGTAAGTTAGAGCTTCTTTCAAGTCAAAGAACGGTGTTAGTACTTCCTGACCTCTTGAACTACTACATGTTGATTTGTGTAGTCCTATGAGGATCACAAGTAAAGGAGGGAAGAGGTATGTATTGTTTAATGAGACTAACTCTATGGTTGAGTATGATACACAAGAAGAAGAGTTTGAACTTAGTCTTGTGGGAAAAGACCTCTCGCTCACTTAAAGCTCCATAGTTGATAAAGGTAAGGCTTCTGAAGGTGAACCAAGTCCTGGAACTAATAATTTGAAAGATGGGCAGGGAGCAAGCCAGTCAGGGGAAAGCATTGCTGAACCTAAACAGAACCGGCCCACTCAACCGAATTATTCCCGAACTGATATGGGAACAGGCACTAGAACAGTTCCAGAACCTGTTTCACCAAGTACCCAGGAGAGATTGGTAAGTGTACCTGTGAATCCATTTATTCCACGACCCTAGAAGCACCAGAGCTCGCACACCCTTGAGCAGATCATGTCTGACATTAATACAGGGGTGCAAACCAGATCCAAACTTAGAAACTTATGTGCTTTCTATGCTTTTTATCTAACGTTGAGCCAAAGAATGTTTATCAAGCCCTTACAGATTCTAACTGCTTTACTGCTATGTAAGAAGAGCTTCATCAGTTCGAAAGGAAGAAGGCTTGGAGCTTTGAACCAAGGCCTGAGGACAGATCGATAATTGGCACCAAGTGAGTGTTCAAGAACAAACTAGATAAGTTCGGAACAGTCACTCAGAACAAGGCTAGGGTGGTGGTTCAGGGTTACAACTAAGAAGAGGGGATCGATTATGAGGAAACATTTGCAACTATTGACCTCGGACTTAGCTTTATGATATCCTCGAGGGTGCAGTTTTGATCTTATTAGGTATGCAGATGCTGATTATGCTGGATTTTTAGTTGACAGAAAAAGCACCTCAGGTATGGCTACTTTTCTTGGACCCTGTTTAGTCTCTTAGTCTATAAAGAAATAGCACACAGTTGCTATGTCCACAGCAAAAGCCGAGTATGTAGCGGCTGCTTCGTGTTGTGCTCAATTGCTGTGGATATGGCAACAACTCAAGGACTTTGGTGTTGACACGAGATACATTCCCATATTCTGTGATAACACAAGTGCAATTAACATTGCCAAGAACCCGTGTCAATATAAAAGTACTAAGCATATTGGCGTTCGTCATAACTTTTTAAGAGATAATGTAGAAAAGGGCTTGATTTCAATGAATTTTTGTGCCACTGACAAACAAATTACTGATATTTTTACCAAGGCACTGAGTAGAGAATAGTTTAAGAAGAATAGACTTGAATTAGGTATGATTAAGAGAATGTGAGAGTACTTCATCAACTCCTAATGATTGACTAGTAAGGTTTTGAGACTAAATTAATTGATTCAATGGATGCATTCAATTTTCTGTGCTATTATTAGCATATGTATGGAATGTGACATGCTGATAGTCATTGAGGTCTAATGATATTACCCTTAGTGTCCTAAGGCACCGAACTTTTAATGGTAAGAACAGGCTCTAGGAACAGACCTGGCCACTGTTTGTATCATGTGTTGACCAAGTGGCATCATTAATGGAATGTTGGAAACTGAAATTTCCTTTTTCATTACACATAACCTATAATTTATACTATACCTAGTGTAATGATATGCTACATGCAAAATACTCTCTCTCCAAGAAGGGCCGAAATAAACTCTCCCATAAACTTCCTTAATTTTCGGGCCACTTATGCACCCTTATATCCCTACTCTCTCTCTCTCTTCATAACCCATCCATCCATCTCTCTCTCTCCACTAAGAACCCGATTTTCTTCTCCTTCCTTAAACCCCTTCACAGCCCTAAATCACCTCAACTCCTCAAATCCTCAATGGCAAGAACTCGTGGCGGTCAAGCATCCTCCAAGCACAAGACTTCTCACCCAAGATTACTATGAGACCAACTAGAAAGAAAAAGGGGCGGAATTGGGATGAGTTCTGAGGGAACGTCACTGGCACCTTCATCACCGTAAACGATTTGGATTGGTATGGGAAACCCTTCCTCACCTTCTTGTTTGATTACGCTCTCTATTTTTGGGTTCCTGAAGAGCTTGGGGTTAAGATCAGTAGACTTAAACCCTGCTATGGTACCTTTGGTACACCTAATTGCGGGTTGCGAGATTGTGGTGTATGACCCGGTTGTGGCCGAGTCTAGATTAAAGGGGAATGAGGACGAATCAGTTGGCGAGTCAAAGGATTATGATGTTAAGCGTGTTGATAATGAATTTGTTGTTAAAGATGCTGAGGATAGTGATGAGGATGAACCAATTTTGCGGATTCAAACGAACTGCTCCAACCAAGTCCCAAAACTCCCACCAAAACACTCTTCAAACCAGTTCCATCCAAGAAACCTGCCCAAAAATGGGTTGCCCCAGAACAAGTATCTGAACTGATTGAAGAATCTAATACACCTAAGAAGAAGAAAATTAGAAAAACTATGACACTTGTTGAGAGATATGAGCATTTCTTTCAGAGATCTGTCATTCGGGGGAAGGTAGTTAAGGTGTCATACTTTCAGGATCAGGGGCTAGGGGTGTTCTTAGAGAAGTTGGAAGCTCAAGGATGGTTAGACCTGTTCACTGATACTAAGAAAGGATAGTCAGTTCTAGACTTGGCTGAGTTTTATGCGAACAATGTTGTCACCAATAAGTGGTGACAAGCACAGTTAATGATCATGACCTACGGTTTGATGCTAAGAAGTTAGGTGAAATGCTTGGGGTACCTTCCGACGATTTTGATGTGTATGTTCGTGAGGACAAGAGTGTGCTTGGTGATGAGCGGTTGTTAGAATTGACCCGCAAGCTAGCCCCAAAACCCTACCTGACCGAGTCCCGATCTGTGCGAAAGGGGAAAATGATGCCATTGCATCAATTGTTATTTTGGTTTGTCA
The DNA here is from genome assembly GCA_029747015.1 of Carnegiea gigantea. NCBI lineage: Eukaryota > Viridiplantae > Streptophyta > Magnoliopsida > Caryophyllales > Cactaceae > Carnegiea > Carnegiea gigantea. Next base: position 372,244 of record JAKOGI010000828.1, on the reverse strand, counting down.
TTAAAAGCATCATTTTTCAAGGTCAGGGATGCAACCTTGTTGATCCCAAGGGCATGTGCTACACTGATATGTTGGATAGGGGTAAGCAAATTAACTTGCCCGCAATCATGATTAACCACATTGGGAGAATTGCCAAAATGTCCAAGGATTATGACATGGGGTATGGATTCTTACTAAAGTCAGTGTTTTAGAAACTTAGGATTCCCTTGCAGAAGAGAATAGGCTTTCAGGTCAGTGATGAGATTGGCAATAACACGTTGATTGGGTGTGATTTCAAAGTGACAAAAGGCTGCAGTGCAACTTTACAATAGGGGCTCCAAACACCACTTGGACCTGTTCCTAGTGAAGTGTCCACATCCAGCGCTCCCATAATTGATACACTATTACAGGACCAGATTATATTAAAGAGGGAGATAGCTGAAGCAAAGCAGGTGCTTACAGAGGAAAAGACTCTCAATGCTAAACGTCATGAGGATTGGCTGAGTGCCCTTCTTGCCCTCACAGTCAAATTCCCTCCTCCACCTTCCTCTACCTGAACCTATTCCTTTCCTTGTTTCCAACACTATTTTTCAAACACTTGGTTATATATGTGGCTACTAATGGTATATGACTATTCTTAGAAGGTTTATGAATGTATGCTATACCTTTGCTTGTGCCTATGTTATTTGTTTGTGCGTGACTGAGATGGCCAATATCATTATGTACCATACACTTGGCTTGTATTGCTGTTATTTTCCCTCATTACCCATGGTGGTGGGTACATCCCTACTGAATTTATGCAGATGGTTCCCTCGACCTTTTCGATGATGTCAAAAGGGGGAAGATAAGTATGACCATGCTTTGATTAGTCTGTCTGTTTTAAGTTGATTCTTACTCTTACTTTAAACACGTAACATATTTCTTTAAATATATTTATCGATCGCACATATTATTCAAATCAATCACAATTTCATAAATATCCCAAATAATTCTTCAAATCCGCAACCAAGTCCAAATTTAAACCAAAATCAATTTCATATCATATCCAACATCCAAATCCAAGCTAATTACCAGTTTCATAACATATCACACATTCTTAACTGAATGCAAAACTTTTTAGTATATGGAAAGTAAACTTATGACTCACACAAAAAACCATCACAAAACACAAGGGTCACACATACATCCTGGCGGATCGGGCGACGCCCACACATGGTACCAAGCAGGGACCCAACGCTCTAGAGTAAGTAGATGCCCTCAAGTCGCAAACTGTGGAGTCACATTCACATCCTGGAGAACCAGGGACCCATACAGCTCTCAAATAACATAAACTGAGGAGTCAATTGGCAGACCGGGCATTGCCCACTCAAGGTACCAACCAACGACTGACACACCTCCAAACATAAAGGCAACTACTTCTATGGTCAAAGCTTTAGAACGCTCTGTAATAGCCTCAATCAACACATGAACTTTTTTCCCCTAAAAATAAAATTTAGTTATGTCGTACTCATATTTCCATAACGTATTATCTTCAAATAAACTTTTATTCACATCATAGACCAAAATATAACCAGGGTGTAATCCAATTTCAAATAGTTTTCACAAACTTTCTACACTTCATCACACAATCAGAATATTTAGGAAGCTCCACAAAGGTCTTTCCAAATCTAATTTACGGATTAAACATACAAATAATCCATAATTACGCTAAACAAGATAATTTAGCTCAAAATTCATGACTCAAAGAATGCAATCAAATCTTCACAAAATTTTGCAGAAAATTGAAAACTAATATATAGATTCTAACATAAAATTTTCAAGAATTTTCTCTATATTAGTAATTCCCAGAAATTTAAATAGTAAGACGAAATTATCAAAAATTTGGGAATTAAGCTCAAAAATTCACAACTTATGGCATACACAACCAAAATTCACAAAAATTTACAAGGAATCACCTAATATCTTGAGGACTCTACAGCAACATGTTCATAATGTTTCTCTAAGAAAATCTTCAGAAGAAATTGAAACAGTAACCAAAACTATACATCGAAATAGGGCAGTTTCAATCACAAATTCATAACTCACCAAGTCCACATCCAAAATTCATGAATCTTTATCAAAAATCTCCAAATAAAATGTATATTCTACGGTAAAATTTTTACAAGTTTTCTCCAATCCAATGATTCACAAAAATTCAAATATCATCTGAATTTTTACACCACATAACAAGACAGTTTCAATCGAAAATTCATAACTTCCAAACCAAATATCAAAAAGTCATGAGCATCTATAGAAAATTGTCCAATATCATGGGTCACCTTCAGTAAAAAGTTCAGAGTTTTGGAACAGCCAATAATTCACATAAATTCGAATAGTGGTGCAATATCTAAAACATCCGAAATTCACCCTATTTTTCTGCCAGCTTGTTCAACCAGCGCAAGAAATAAACCCACAAATCCATAGTATATTATGTGCTTTGATGAATTCAGAACATAACCATCTATTAATAACATCTAATTAATCCAAAAATCACAATCAAACATACAACTTATAGCGGTGGGTTTCTAAAGGGTGGAATTAAAGTTCTAATCTACCAAATCCTAAAATATTAAATTCAAAGCCTCAATTCTCAATTGATTTCTAAATTTCAAGCATAAATAATCAAATTCATCTTGCCCTAATTAGTTTTAGGTTGAGGAAAATAAGAATTACTCACCTTGAATTTGCAAACAAAATCAAAATTCAATTCTTTTTCTTCCTTCTCCTCCTTCTTCTCTTCTTCTTCTTCTTCTTCTTCTTCTTCTTCTTCTTCTTCTTCTTCTCTCTCCTCTCCTCTCTCTGCTGTGTGTGGGTTTGGGGTTGAGAAAGCAAGAGAAGCTGCCCCTTTTCCCTTGGATAAATATCATGTAAATGAAACCCCCCCCTTCCCCTTTTTCTTTTTCCTTTTTTTTGGCTCAAGCCCCCTTTTTTTAACTCTTCCTTTCATTTCTCTTTTTTTTTTTTTTTCCCAAATACCATCAAGTGAGACATACTTTCTAATTACTCCCCAAAGCATAATAATATTAACTTAAAACATATATACATACATAAATATATATATATATATATATATATATATATATATATCTAAAATAAAACACATAAAATTTATGCACATAAATTACACATTCACATATTAGTCGAAGTTAGTAAGTTTTAAAAAAAAAAAAAAAAACCATTTCAGGGTGTTACATCCTTTCCCCCTTAAAATAAGTTTCGTCCTCGAAACTTATCATCACCAAGTTCCTAATCTCAAGCTCCATCCATGTCAAACAAAGCCATTATGTAAATCACATAAACTTGGCATTTGTGTAAAACACACATAACTCACATAATCGCATGTCATGAAACAAATAGTTCATCATGTGCACGCACAAGCCCTATTGGTCAAAGGTCGCAGGATTATGGCTCTGATACCATTTCTGTAACGCCCCGCTCGAAGGGGGCAGACGCATCACTACCTTAGATGCCCGATTAGGAACATCCACAAGGCAACCTAAACATCTTAACCATAATTAACCTATAAATAGGCGAGCGCGACGGAAGCTCGTAATGAAATCCAACTAAAGTTCGGGAGGGTGAATCTAAAACATGTATTACATACATACTTAAACCGTATCCATAATATTCTTACATATATGCAATCTCAATAATACATCCATACTTACATTTAATAAACATAACTCATAACATAAACAAATAATGGGGTCTGCATTTCCAACTAGGTTCTTTAAAATTATTTCACAGCTAGCTAGCTCTCTTAATACTCCTATGGTCCCTTTTTGCTTCAAAACCTAAAAAATGATGAGGTGATGAGCTCCCGAGCCTAGTGAATAACCCTTACCTTCCCTGTCGTTACACTATGCACATTAACGGTTAACATATAATCACACAGCACACATATCTTATGACATATAGATAGAACATATTATATAGCACATAGAAGGCGATAAGAGAACATGTTTATGCTCCAGAAATCGAAATAAACTCATATCTTTCATATCCAACATGTTCCCGAATTTCACAAATACACACACATATTTGTTATGAGGTAGGCAATTAATCGTACATGTCCCATACCGGCTACATCTCAAGGACTTTCGTTTTCACTTAAGTCCCGGAGCAAACTTTGCTGTTAGTCTATTCACTAAACTAACCATGGTTATCTCATACCAACCATTACTTTGGACTCCTAATCCTCATTTACGTCCAAAAAAACCAAAACTTGCTAAATCATACTAATAGCCCACCCGTGACCATACTTAACGCATACATAAAGCCCACATACGTGCTTTAAACACATAATATATTTCTTTAAACATATTTATCGATCACACATATGGTTCAAATCATCACAATTTCATAGATATCCTGAATTATTGTTCAAATCCAAAACCAAGTCAAAATCCAAGCCAAAACCAATTTCATATCATATCCAATGTCTAAATCTAAGCCAATTACCAGTTTCATGACATATCACACATTCTTAGCTGAATGCAAAACTTTTTAGTTCCGGGGAAGTAAACTCATGACTAACACAAGGAATCGTCACAAAACAAAAGGGTCACAAACACATCTTGGCGAACTGGGCGATGCCCATTCAAGGTACCAATCGGGGACCCAACCCTCTAGAGTACGTAGATGCCCTCAAATCACAAACTGTGAAGTCACATTCACATCCTGGAGAACTAGGGACCCACACAGCTCCAAAATAACAAAAACTGTGGAGTTAATTGGCAGACCGGGCATTGCCCACTCAAGGTACCAACCAACGACCCACATAGCTCAAAACACAAAGATAACTACTTCTATGGCCACAACTTTAGAATGCTCTATAATAGCCTCGGTTAAGACATGAACCTTTTTCCCATAAAAATAAAATTTAGTTATGTAATACTCATATTACCATAACTTATTACCTTTAAATAAAGTTTTATACATATCATATACCAAAATAGAATCAAGACATAATCCAACTCCAAGTTGTTTTCACGAACTTCCTACAGTTCATCACACAATCAGAACATTTAGGAAGCTCCACAATGGTCTTTCCAAATCTAATTTACGGATTAAATATACGAATAATCCATAATTACACTAAACACGATAATTTAGCTCAAAACTCATAACTCAAAGAATGCACATTCAATCTTCACGAAATTTTGTAGAAAGTTGATAACTAATGTATAGATTCCAACATAAAAATTTCAAGAATTTTCTCCATACTAGTAATTCCCATAAATTCAAATAGTAAGACGAAATTATCAAAAATTTGGGAATTAAGCTCAAAAATTCACAGCTTATGGCATACACAACCAAAATTCACAAAAATTTACAAGAAATCATCCAATATCTTGGGGACTCTATAGTAATATGTTCATAATTTTTCTCCAAGCCAATCTTCAGAAGAACTTAAATTGTAACCAAAACTATACATCGAAACACGGCAGTGTCAATCACAAATTCATAACTCACAAGGTCCACATCCAAAATTCATGAAACTTTACCAAAAATCTCCAAATAACATGTATATTCTACAGTAAAATTTTCACAATTTTTCTCCAACCCAGTGGTTCAAAGAAATTCAAATATCACCTGAATTTTCACACCACATAACAGAGCAGTTTCAATCAAAAATTCATAACTTCCAAACCAAATATCAAAACGTCACGAGCATCTATAGGAAATTGTCCAATATCATGGGTCACCTTCAGTAAAAAGTTTAGAGTTTTTGGAATAGCCAATAATTCACATAAATTCGAATAGTGATGCAATATCTGAAACATCCGAAATTCACCCTATTTTTCTACCATTTTATTCAACCAGCATAAGAAATCAACCCACAAATCCATAGTAAATTATGTGCTTGCATGAATTCAGAACATAATCATCAATTTACAACATTTAATTAATCCAAAAATCACAATCAAGGATACAACTTATAGAGGTGGGTTTCTAAAGGGTGGAATTAAAGTGCTAATCTACCAAACCCTAAAATATCAAATTCAAAGCCTCAATTCTCAATTGATTTCTAAATGTCAAGCATAAATAATCAAATTCATCTTACCCTAATCAGTTTTGGGTTGAGAAAAATAAGAATTACTCACCTTGAATTTGCAAACAAAATCAAAATTCAATTCTTTTTCTTCTTTCTCCTTCTTCTTCTCTTCTTCTTCTTCTTCTTCTTCTTCTTCTTCTTCTCCTCCTCCTCCTCCTCCCTCCTCTCCTCTCTCTGCTATGCGTGGGTTTGGGGTTGAGAATGCAAGAGAAGCTGCCCCTTTTCCCTTGGATAAATATAACGTAAATGAAACCCCCCTTCCCCCTTTTCTTTTTCCTTTTTTTTTTGGCTCAAGCCCCCTTTTTTTGACTCTTCCTTTCATTTCTCTTTTTCTTTTTTTGCAAATACTATTAAGTGAGACAAACTTTCTAATTACTCCCCAAAACATAATAATATTAACCTAAAACATATATATGTGTGTGTGTGTGTGTGTGTGTGTGTGTGTGTGTGTGTGTGTACGTCTAAAATAAAACACATAAAATTTATGCACATAAATCACATATTCACATATTAGTCGAAGTTAGTAAGTAATAAAAAAATTTTATGGTGTTACATCCTTTCCCCTTTAAAATAAGTTTCGTCCTTGAAACGTATCATCCCCAGGTTTCTAATCTCAAGCTCCATCCATGTCAAACAAAGCCATTATGTAAATCACATAAACTTGGCATTTGCATAAATCAAACATAACTCACATAATCGCACGTCATGAAACAAATAGTCAATCACATGCGCGTACAAGCCCTATTGGTCAAAGATCGTAGGATTATGGCTTTGATACCATTTCTATAATGCCCCGCCCAAAGGGGGCAGACGCGTCACCACCGTAGATGCCCGATTAGGAACATCTACAAGGCAATCTAAACTTCCTAACCATAACTAACCTATTAATAGGTGAGCGCGGCGGAAGCTCGTAATGAAATCCAACTATAGTTCGGGAGGGTGAATCCAAAACATGCATTACAAACATACTTAAACGGTATCCATAATGGTCTAACAGATATGTAATCCCAAAAATACATATATACTTACATTTAATAAATATAACTCATAACATAAACAAATAACAGGGTCTGCATTTCCAACTAAGTTCTTCAAAATTATTTCACAGTTAGCTAACTCTCTTAATGCTCCTATGGTCCCTTTTTACTTCAGAACCTAAAAAATGGTGACAGCATGAGCTCCCCGAGCCCAGTGAATAACCCTTACCTTCCCCGTTGTTACACTCTGCACATTAACCGGTTAATACATAATTACATAGTACACATATCTTATGACATATAGACAGAACATATCATACAGCATATAGAAGGCGATAAGAGAACATGTTTATGCTCCAGAAATCAACATAAACTCATATCTTTCATATCCAACATGTTCTCGAATTTCACAAACACACACACATATTTGTTATGAGGTAGATAATTAGACTAACTTAGTTGTACATGTCCCATACCTGGTACGTTTGAAGGACTTTCGTTTTCACTTAAGTTCCTGAACAAACTCTACTGTTAGCCTACTCACTAAACCAACCATAGTTGTCCCATACCAACCATGTACTTTGGACTCCTAATCCTTATTTAAGTCCAAAAAAAAGCAAAGCCTACTATATCATGCTAATGGCCCACCCGTAACCATACTTAATGCATACATAAAGCATATTCCATTCAAAAGCCCACATACATGCCTTAAACACATAATATATTTCTTTAAATATATTTATCGATCACACATATGCTTCAAATCATCACAATTTCATAAGTATCCCGAATAATTCTTCAATTCCAAAACCAAGTCCAAATTCAAGCCAAAACCAATTTCATATCATATCCAACGTCTAAATCTAAGCCAATTACCAGTATTATAACATATCACACATTCTTGACTGAATGTAAAACTTTTTAGTTCCGGGGAAGTAAACTCATGACTCACACAAGGAACCGTCACAAAACACAAGGGTCACAAACACATCCTGGCGGACCGGGCGATGCCCACTCAAGGTCCCAAACAGGGACCGAATGCTCTAGAGTACGTAGATGCTCTCAAGTCACGAACTGTGGAGTCACTTTCACGTCCCGGAGAACTAGGGACCCACACAGCTCCAAAATAACAAAAACTATGGAGTCAATTGGCAGACCAGGCGTTCTCACTCAAGATACCAACCAACGACCCACACACCTCCAAACACAAAGATAACTACTTCTATGGAGCTTTAGAATGCTCTGTACTAGCCTCAGTTAAGACATGAACCTTTTTCCCATAAAAATAAAATTTATTTATGTCATACTAACTTCAAATAAACTTTTATTCACATCATATACCAAAATATAAACAAGACATAATCCAACTCCAAATACTTTTCACAAACTTCCTACAGTTCATCACACAATCAGAATATTTAGGAAGCTCCACAACGGTCTTTCCAAATTTAATTTACCAATTAAACATACAAATAATCCATAATTACACTAAATAAGATCATTTAGCTCAAAATTCATAACTCAAAGAATGCACATCCAATCTTTATGAAATTTTGCAAAAAATTGAAAACTAATATATAGATTTTAATATAAAAATTTCAAGAATTTTCTCCATACCAGTAATTCCCAACAATTCAAATAGTAAGACAAAATCATCAAAAAATTGGGAGTTAAGCTCAAAAATTCACAACTTATGGCACACACAACCAAAATGCATGAAAATTTACAAGAAATCACCAAATATCATTAGGACTCTACAGTAATATGTTCATAAGTTTTGTCTAAGTAAATCTTCAGAACAAATGAAAACAGTAACCAAAACTATACATCGAAACATGGCAGTTTCAATCACAAATTCGTGAAACTTTGCCAAAAATCTGCAAATAACATGTACATTCTGCAGTAAAATTTTCACAGATTTTCTCCGATCCAGTGATTCACAGAAATTCAAATATCATCTAAATTTTCACACCACATAATAGGGCAGTTTCAAATCAAAACATTATAACTTCCAAACCACATATCAAAAATTCACGAAACTTTATAAGAAATTGCTCAATATCATGGGCCACTTGTAGTAAAAAGTTTAGAATTTTTGGAATAACCAATAATTCACATAAATTAAAATAGTGGTGCAATATCTAGAACATCCGAAATTCACCCTATTTTTCTACCATCTTGTTCAACCAGTACAAGAAATCAACCCACAAATTCATAGTATATTATATACTTGGATGAATTCAGAACACAACCATCAATTTACAACATCCAATTAATCCAAAAATCACAATTAAACTTACAACTTATAGAGGTGGGTTTCTAAAGGGTGGAATTAAGGTTATAATCTACCAAACCCTAAAATATCAAATTCAAAGCTAGAATTCTCAATTGATTTCTCAATTTCAAGTATAAATAATCAAATTCATCTTGCCCTAATCAATTTTAGGCCGAGGAAAATAAGAATTACTCACCTTAAATTTGCAAACAAAATCAAAATTCAATTCTTTTTCTTCTTTCTCCTTCTTCTTCTCTTCCTCTTCTTCTTCTTCTTCTTCTTCTCCTCCTCCTCCTCCTCCTCCTCTCTCTTCTCCTCTCTCTGTTGTGCATAGGTTTGGGGTCAAGAAAGCAAGAGAAGCCCCCCCTTTTCCCTTAGATAAATATCACGTAAATGAAACACCCCTTCGCCCTTTTCTTTTTCTTTTTTTTGGGTTAAGTCCCCTTTTTTGACTCTTTCTTTCATTTCTCTTTTTTTTTTCAAATACAACTAAGTGAGACATACTTTCTAATCACTCCCTAAAACATAACAATATTAACTCAAAACATATATATGTATATCTAAAATAAAACATATAAAATTTATGCGAATAAATCACACATTCACATATTAATCGAAATTAGTAAGTAATAAAAAAATTTTGGTTTGTTACATCCTTTCTCCCTTAAAATAAGTTTCGTTCTTGAAACTTATCATCATCAAGTTTCTAATCTCAAGCTCCATCCATGTCAAACAAAGTCATTATGTAAGTCATATAAACTTGGCGTTCGCGTAAAACACACATAACTCACATAATTGCACATCATGAAACAAATAGTCAATCACATGCGCACACAAGCCCTATCGGTCAAAGGTCACAGGATTAAGACTCTGATACCATTTTTGTAACGCCCCGCTAGAAGGGGGCATGCATGTCACAATCGTAGATACTCGATTAGGAACATCCACAAGGTAATCTAAACTTCTTAACCATAATTAATCTGTTAATAGGCGAGCGCGGCAGAAGCTCGTAATGAAGTCTAACTAAAGCTCGGAGGGTAAATCTAAAACATGTATTACACACATACATAAACCGTATCCATAATGTTCTTACACATGTATAATTCCAAAAAAACATCCATACTTATATTTAACAAATATAACTCATAGCATAAATAAATAACGGGGTTTGTATTTTCAACTAGGCTCTTCGAAATTATCTCACAGCTAGCTAGCTCTCTTAATGCTCCTGTGGTCCCTTTTTGTTTCAAAACCTGAAAAATGGTAAAGTCATGAGCTCTCCGAGCCCGGTGAATAACCCTAACCTTCCCCATTGTTACACTTTGCACATTAACCGATTAACACATAATCACACAGTATACGTATCTTATGATATATAGACAAAACATATCATATAGCATATAGAAGGCGATAAGAGAACAGGCTTATGCTCCAGAAATCAAAATAAACTCATATCTTTCATATCCAATATGTTCCCAAATTTCACAAACACACACACATATTTGTTAAGAGGTAGGTTATTAGACTAACTTAGTCATATCTGTCCCATACCAGGTACGTTTCAAGGACTCTTGTTTTCACTTAAGTCCTTGAACAAACTCTAATGTTAGTCTATTCACTAAATTAACCGTGATTGTCCCATAGCAACCTTGTCCTTTGGACTCCTAATCCTCATTGAAGTCCAAAAAATAGCAAAGCCTCCTAAATCATGCTAATAGTCCACCCGTAGCTATACTTAACGCATACATAAAGCATATTCCATTCAAAAGCCCACATACGTGCTTTAAAAACATAATATATTTTTTAAAACATATTCATTGATCACACAGATGGTTCAAATCAATCACAATTTGATAAATTTCCCGAATAATTCTTCAAATCCAAAACCAAGTCCAAATCTAAACCAAAACCAATTTCATGTCATATCCAACGTCCAAATCCAAGCCAATTACCAATTTTATAACATATCACACGTTCTTAACTGAATGTAAAACTTTTTAGTTTAGGGGAAGTAAACTCATGACTAACACAAAGAACCATCACAAAACAGAAGGGTCACAGACACATCCTGGCGGAACAGACGTTGCCCACTCAAGGTACCAACCGGGGACCTAACGCTCTAGAGTACGTAAATGCTCTCAAATCACAAACTGTGGAGTCACATTTACATCCTGGAGAACCAGAGACCCACACAGCTCCCAAATAACACAAACTGAGGAGTCAATTAGTGGACCGGGCATTGCCCACTCATGATACCAACCAACGGCGCACACAACTTTAAATACAAAGACAACTACTTCTATGGCCATATCTTTAGAACACTACGTAATAGCCTCAGTCAAGATATAAACCTTTTTCCCCTAAAAATAAAATTTAGTTATGTCATACTCATATTACCATAACTTATTATTCTCAAATAAACAATTATTCACATCATATACTAAAATATAACCAAGATATAATCCAACTCCAAATAGTTTTCACAAACTTCCTACACTTTATCGCACAATTAGAATATTTAGGAAGCTCCACAATGGTCTTTGCAAATCTAACTTACATATTAAACATACAAATAATCCATAATTACACTAAACAAGATAATTTAGCTCAAAATTCAAAACTCAAAGAATGCACATCCAATCTTCACAAAATTTTGCATAAAATTGAAAACGAATATATAGATTCTAAAATAAAAATTTCAAGAATTTTCTCGATACCAGTAATTCCCAGAAATTCAAATAGTAAGATGAAATTATCAAAAATTTGAGATTTAAGCTCAAAAATACACAACTTCTGGCATACACAACCAAAATTCACTAAAATTTACAAGAAATCCCCCAATGTCTTGAGTCACCTGCAGTAAGAAGTTCAAAATTTTTGGAATAGCCAAAAATTCACAAAAATTCAAGTAGGGGTGCAAGAAATCAACCCACAAATTCATAGTATATTATGCACTTGGATGAATTCAGAACATAACCATCAATTTACAACATCCAATTAATCCTAAATCACAATCAAACATACAACTTATAGAGGTGGGTTTCTAAATGTTGAAATTAAGGTTCTAATCTACCAAACCCTAAAATATCAAATTCAATGCCTCAATTCTCAATTGATTTCTGAACTTCAAGCATAAATAATCAAATTCGTCTTACCCTAATCAATTTTAGGTTGAGGAAAATAAGAATTACTCACCTTGAATTTGCAAACAAAATCAAAATTTAATTCTTTTTCTTCTTTCGCCTCCTTCTTCTCTTCCTCTTCTTCTTCTTCTACTCCCTCCACTCCTCTCTCTACTATGTGTGGGTTTGGCATTGAGACCGCAAGAGAAGCCCCTCCTCTTCCCTTACATAAATATCACGTAAATGAAACCCCCCTTCTCCCTTTTTTATTTCCTTTTTTTAGGGTCAAGCCCCCTTTTTTGACTCTTCCTTTCATTTCAACCTTTTTTTTCCCCAAATACTATTAAGTGAGACATACTTTCTAATTACTTCCCAAAACATACATATATATATCTAAAATAAAACATATAAAATTTATGCACATAAATCACACATTCACATAGCAGTCGAAGTTAGTAAGTAGTAAAAAAATTTCGGGGTGTTATATCCTTTCTCCCTTGAAATAAGTTTCGTCCTCGAAACTTATCATCACCAAGTTTCCAATCTCAAGCTCCATCCATGTCAAACAAAGCCATTATGTAAATTGCATAAGCTTGATGTTTGCGTAAAACACACATAACTCACATAATCACATGTTATGAAACAAATAGTCAATTACATGCACACAGAAGCCCCATCGGTCAAAGGTCGCAGGATTATGGCTCTAATACCATTTCTGTAACGCCCCACCTGAAGGGGGCAAACACGTCACCACCGTAGATGCTTGATTAGGAACATCCACAAGGCAATCTAAAATTTTTATCCATAATTAACCTGTTAATAGGCGAGCGCGGCGGAAGCTCATAATGAAATCCAACTAAAGTTTGGGAGGGTAAATCTAAAACATGCATTACATACATGCTTAAACCGTATCCATGATATTCTTACACATATGTAACCCCAAAAATACAACCATACTTACATTTAATAAACATAACTCATAGTATAAATAAATAACGGGGTCTGCATTTTCTACTAGGCACTTCCAAATTATTTCACAGCTAACTAGCTCTCTTAATGCTCATGTGGTCCCTTTTTGCTTGAAAACCTAAAAAATGGTGAGGTCATAAGCTCCTCGAGCCCAGTAAATAACCCTTATCTTCCCCGTTGTTACATTTTGCACATTAACCAGTTAATACATAATCACACAGTATACGTATCTTATGGCATATAGACAGAACATATCATATAGCATATAGAAGGCGACAAGAGAACATGGTTTTGCTCCAGAAATCGAAAGAAAGTCATATCTTTCATATCCAACATGTTCCCGAATTTCACAAATACACACACATATTTGTTATGAGGTAGGTAATTAGACTAACTTAGTCGTACCTGTCCTATACCAGGTAAGTTTCAAGGACTTTCGTTTTTACTTAAGTCCCTGAACAAACTCTGTTGTTAGTCTATTCACTAAACTAACTATGGTTGTCCCATACTAACCATATCCTTTGGACTCCTAATCCTCATTGAAGCCCAAAAAAAAGCAAAGCCTGCTAAATCATGCTAATGGCCCAGTCGTAACCAAACTTAACGCATACATAAAGCATATTCCATTCAAAAGCCCACATATGTGCTTTAAACACATAATATATTGCTTTAAACATATTTATCGATCACACATATTGTTCAAATCAATCACAATTTCATAAATATCCCGAATAATTCTTCAAATCCAAAACCAAGTCCAAATCCAAACCAAAACCAATTTCATATCATATCCAACGTCCAAATCCAAACTAATTACCAGTTTTATAACATATCACACATCCTTAATTGAATGCTGAACTTTTTAGTTTAGGGGAAGTAAACCCATGACCCACGCAAGGAACCATCACAAAACACAGGGGTCACAAACGCATCCGGGCAAACCAGGCGATGCCCACTCAAGGTACCAACCAGGGACCCAACGCTTGAGAGTACGTAGATGCCCTCAAATCACAAACTGTGAAGTCACATTCACATCCTAGAGAACCAGGGATCCACACAGTTTCCGAATAACAGAAACTGAGAAGTCAGTTGGTAGACCGGGCATTGCCCACTCAAGGTACTAACCAATAACTCACACAGCTCCAAATACAAAGATAACTACTTGTATGCCCATAGCTTTAGAACACTCTGCAATAGTCTCGATTAGGACATGAACCTTTTTCCAATAAAAATAAAATTTAGTTATGTCATACTCATATTATCATAACTTATTATCTTCAAATAAACTTTTATTCACATCATATACCAAAATATAACCAAGACATATTCCAACTCTAAATAGTTTTCACAAACTTCCTACACTTTATCACACAATCAGAATATTTAGGAAGCTCCACAATGGTCTTTCCAAATCTAATTTACAGATTAAACATACAAATAATCCATAATTACACTAAACAAGAAAATTTAGCTCAAAATTCATAACTCAAAGAATGCACATCCAATTTTCACGAAATTTTGTAGAAAATTAAAAGCTAATATATATATATATTCTAACATAAAAATTCAAGAATTTTCTCCTTACCAGTAATTCCCATAAATTCAAATAGTAACACAAAATTATCAAAAATTTGGGAAATTAAGCTCAAAAATTCACAACTTATGGCATACACAAGGAAGATTCACGAAAATTTATAAGAAATCACCCAATATCATGAGGCCTCTACAGTAATATGATCATAATTTTTCTCCAGGAAAATCTTCTGAAAAAATTAAAACAATAACCGAAACCATACATCAAAACAGGGCAGTGTCAATCACAAATTCATAACTCACAAGGTCCACATCCAAAATTGTGGAGTCATATTCACATCTTGGATTACCAGGGATCCACACAGCTCCCAAATAACGCAAACTGAGGAGTCAATTGGTAGACAGGGCATTGCCCACTCAAGGTACTAACCAACAGCCCATGCAGCTTCAAACACAAAGACAACTACTTCTATGGCCAAAGCTTTAAAACATTCTGTAATAGCCTCAGTCAAGACATGAACTTTTTCCACTAAAAATAAAATTTAGTTATGTCGTACTCATATTTCCATAATGTATTATCTTCAAATAAACTTTTATTCACATCATATACCAAAATATGACCAAGGCGTACTCCAACTCCAAAAAGTTTTCACAAACTTCCTACACTTTATCACACAATCAGAATATTTAGGAAGCTCCACAATGGTCTCTCCAAATCTAATTTATGGATTAAACATACAAATAATCCATAATCATGCTAAACAAGATAATTTAGCTCAAAATTCATAACTCAACGAATGCACATCCAATCTTCACGAAATTTTGTAGAAAATTAAAAACTAATATATGGATTCCAACATAAAAATTTC
Organism: Carnegiea gigantea; assembly: GCA_029747015.1. NCBI lineage: Eukaryota > Viridiplantae > Streptophyta > Magnoliopsida > Caryophyllales > Cactaceae > Carnegiea > Carnegiea gigantea. The sequence continues at coordinate 356,423 of JAKOGI010000828.1, read as the reverse complement.
AAGAATTTTCTCCATGCCAGTAATTCCCAGAAATTCAAATAGCAATACAAAATTATGAAAAATTTGAGAATTAAGCCCAAAAATTCACAACTTGTGGCATACACAACCAAAATTCATGAAAATTTACAACAAATTACCCAATATCATGAGGGCTCTACAATAATATGTTCATAATTTTTCTCGAAGCGAATCTTCAGAACAAATTAAAGCAGTAGCCGAAACTATAAACTGAAAGAGGGCAGTTTCAATCACAAATTCATAACTCACAAGCCCCACATATAAAATTCATGAAACTTTACCGAAAATCTTCAAACAACGTGTATGTTCTACAGTAGAAGTTTCACAATTTTTCTCCAACCCAGGGATTCACAGAAATTCAAACATCCTCTGAATTTTCATACCACATAACAAGGCAGTTTCAATCAAAAATTTATAACTTCCAAACCACGCGTCACCTGCAGTAAAAAGTTCAGAATTTTTGGAATCGTCAATAATTCACATAAATTCAAGTACAGGCGCAATATCTGGAACATCCAAAATTCACCCTATTTTTCTACCATCTTGTTCAACCAGTACAAGAAATCAACCCACAAATCCTTGTTATATTATGTGCTTGGATGAATTCAGAACATAACCATCAATTTACAACATCCAATTAATCCAAAAATCACAATTAAACATACAACTTATAGAGGTGGGTTTCTAAAGGGTGGAATTAAGGTTCTAATCTACCAAATCCTAAAATATCAAATTCAAAGTCTTAATTCTCAATTGATTTCTTAATTTCAAGCATAAATAATCAAATTCATCTTGTCCTATTCAATTTTAAGTTGAGGAAAATAAGAATTACTCACTTTGAATTTGCAAATAAAATCAAAATTCAATTCTTTTTCTTCTTTCTTCTTTCTCCTCCTTCTTTTCTTCTTCTTCTTCTTCTTCTTCTTCTTCTTCTTCTTCTTCTTCTTCTTCTTCTTCTTCTTCTTATTATTATTACCTACAAATAAACTTTTATTCACATCATATACCAAAATATAACCAAGACATAATCCAACTCTAAATAGTTTTCACAAACTTCCTAGACTTTATCACACAATCAGAATATTTAGGAAGCTCCACAATGGTCTTTCCGAATCTAATTTGTGGATTAAACATACAAATAATCCATAATCACACTAAACAAGATAATTTAGCTCAAAATTCATAACTCAAATAATGCACATCCAACCTTCATGAGATTTTGCAGAAAATTGAAAACTAATATGTGGATTCTAATATACAAATTTCAAGAATTTTCTCTATACCAGTAATTCCCAGAAATTCAAATAGTAAGACAAAATTATCAAAAGTTTGAGAATTAAGCACAAAAATTCACAACTTATAGCATAACACAATCAAAATTCACACAAATTTACAAGAAATCACCCAATACCATGAGGACACTACAGTAATATGTTCATAATTTTTCTCTAAGTGAATCTTCAGAATAAATTAAAACAGTAACCGAAACTATACACAGAAACAGGGTAGTTTCAATCACAAATTCACAACTCACAAGGTCCACATCCAAAATTCATGAAACTTTAAAACAATTATATTCTACAGTAAACTTTTCACAGTTTTTCTCCAATCCAGTAATTCACAGAAATTCAAACATCATCTGAATTTTCACACCATATAAGAGGGCAATTTCAATCAAAACTTCATAAATTTCAAACCACATGTGAAAAATTCACGGAAATTTACAGGTAATTGCCCAGTATCATGGGTCACCTGCAGTAAAAATTTCAGAATTTTTGGAATGACCAATAATTCACATAAATTCAAATAGTCGTGCAATATCTAGAATATCCGAAATTCACCCTATATTTCGACGATCATGTTCAACCAGTATAAGAAATCAACTCCCAAATCCATAGTATATTATGTGCTTGGATGAATTCAGAACATAACCATCAATTTACAGCATCTAATTAATCCAAAAATCACAATTAAACATGCAACTTATAGAGGTGGGTTTCTAAAGGGTGTAATTAAGGATCTAATCTACCAAACCGTAAAATTTCAAATACAAACCATCAATTCTCAACTGATCTCTCAATTTTAAGCTTAAATAATCAAATTCATCTTGCCCTAATCAATTTTAGGTTGAGGAAAATAAGAATTACTCACGTTGAATTTGCCAACAAAATCAAAATTCAATTCTTTTTCTTTTTCTCCTTCTTCTTCTTCTTCTTCTTCTTCTTCTTCTTCTTCTTCTTCTTCTTCTTCTCCTCCTCCTCCTCCTCTCTCCTCTCCTCTCTCTGCTGTGCATGGGTTTGGGGTTGAGAGAGCAAGAGAAGCCCCCCCTATTTTCCCTTGGATAAATATCACATAAATGAAACCCCCCTCCCCCTTTTCTTTTTCCCTTTTTTTTGAGGTCAAGCCCCCCCTTTTTGACTCTTCCTTTCATTTCTCTTTTTTTTTTGGCAAATACTAGTAAGTGAGACATACTTTCTAATTACTCCCTAAAACATAATAATATTAACTTAAAACATACATATATATATATCTAAAATAAAACACATAAAACTTATGCGCATAAATCACACATTCACATATTAGTCGAAGTTAGTAAATAATAAAAAAATTTCGGGGTGTTACATCCTTTCCCCCTTAAAATAAGTTTCATTCTCGAAACTTATCATCACCAAGGTTCTAATCTCAAGCTCCATTCATGTCAAACAAAGCCATTATGTAAGTCACATAAACTTGGCATCTGTAAAAAACACACATAAGTCACATAATCGCATGTCATGAAACAAATAGTGAATCACATGCGCACACAAGCTCTATCGGTCACAGGCTACAGGATTATGGCTCTGACACCATTTTTGTAACGTCCCATCCGAACGGGACAGGCGCGTCACCACCGTAGAAGCCCGCTTAGGAACATCCACAAGGCAATTTAAACTTCTTAACCATAATTAACCTGTTAATAGGTGAGTACGACGGAAGCTCGTAATGAAATCCAACTAAAGTTCCGGAGGATAAATCTAAAACATGCATTATATACATACTTGAACCGTATCCATAATGCTCTTACACAAATGTAATCCCAAAAATACATCCATATTTACATTTAATAAACATAACTCATGACATAAACAAATAATGTGATCTGCTTTTCCAACTAGGTTATTCGAAATTATTTCACAACTAGCTAGCTCTCTTAATGCTCCTGTGGTCCATTTTTGCTTCAAAACCTGAAAAATGGTGAGGTTATGAGCTCCCCGAGACCAGTGAATAACCCTTACCTTCCGCGTTGTTATACTTTGCACATTAACCGATTAACACATAATCACACAGTACACGTATCTTATGGCATACAGACCGAACATATCATATAGCATATAGAAGACGATAAGAGAACATGCTTATGCTCCTGAAATCGAAATAAACTCATATCTTTCATATCCAACATGTTTTCGAATTTCATAAATACACACATATTTGTTATGAGGTAGGCAATTAGGCTAAATTAGTCGTACCTATCCCATACCAGGTAAGTTTCAAAGACTCTCATTTTTACTTAAATCCCTGCACAAACTCTGCTGTTAGTCTATTCACTTAAATAACCATGGTTGTCCCATACCAATTACGTCCTTTGGACTCCTAATCCTCATTGAAGTCTAAAAAAAAACAAAGCCTGCTAAATCATGCTTATGGCCCACCCGTAACCATACTTAACGCATACATTAAGCATATTCAAAAGCCCACATACGTGCTTTAAAAACAAAATATATTTCTTTAAACACATTCATCGATCACACATATGGTTCAAATCGATCACAATTTCATAAATATCCCGAATAATTCGTCAAATCCAAAACCAAGTCCAAATCCAAGTCAAAACCATTTTCATATCATATTCAATGTCCAAATCCAAGCCAATCATAAGTTTTATAACATATCACACATTCTTAACTGAATGCAAAACTTTTTAGTTTGGGGGAAGTAAACTCATGACTCACACAAAGAACCGTCACAAAATACAAGGTCACAAATACATCCTAGCGGATCGGGTAATGCCCACTCAAGGTACCAACCAGGGACCTAACGCTTTAGAGTATGTAGATCCTCTCAAATCACAAACTGTGGAGTCATATTCACATCCTAGAGAACCAGGGATCCACACAGCTCCTAAATAACACAAACTGAGGAGTCAATTGGTAGAGGTACCAACCAACGACCCACACAGCTCCAAACACAAAGACAACTACTTCTATGGCCAAAGCTTTGGAACGCTCTGTAACCCTAATAATAAAATTTAGTTATGTCATACTCATATTATCATAACTTATTATCTTCAAATAAACTTTTATTCACATCATATACCAAAATATAACCAAGACATAATCCAAACTCTAAATAGTTTTCACAAATGTCCTGCACTTCATAACACAATCAGAATATTGAGGAAGCTCCACAATGGTCTTTCCAAATCTCATTTAAGGATTAAACATACAAATAATCAATAATTACACCAAATGAGATAATTTAGCTCAAAATTCATAACTCAAAGAATGCACATCCAATTTTCACAAAATTTTGCAAAAAATTAAAAATTAATATATAGATTCTAACATAAAAATTTCAACAATTTTCTCTATACTAGTAATTCCCAAAAATTCAAATAGTAATATGAAATTATCAAAAATTTGGGAATTAAGCTCCAAAATTCACAACTTATGGCATACGCAAATAAAATTCACGAAAATTTACAAGAAATCACCCAATATCATGAGGACTATGCAGTAATATGTTCATAATTTTTCTCCAAGCAAATCTTAAGAACAAATTAAAACAGTAACCAAAACTATACACCAAAACAAGGCAGTTTCAATCACAAATTCATAACTCGCAAGGTCCACTTCTAAAATTCATGAAACATTACCAAAGATCACCAAATAACATGCATATTCTACAGTAAAATTTTCACAATTTTTCTCCAACCTTGTGATTGACAGAAATTCAAACATCTTTTGAATTTTCACACCATAACAGGGTAGTTTCAATTAAAAAATTATAACTTCCAAACCGCCTATCAAAAATTCACGAAACTCTACAGGAAATTACCCAATATCATGGGTCACCTGCAGTAAAGAATTCAGGAATTTTAGAATAGCCAATAATTCACAAAAATTGAAATAGGGGTACAATATTTGGGACATTTGAAATTCACACTATTTTTCTACCATCTTGTTAAACCAATACAAGAAATCAACCCAAAAATCCATACTGTATTATGTGCTTGGATGAATTCAGAACATAATCATCAATTTACAACATCCAATTAATCCAAAAATCACAATTAAACATACAACTTATAGAGGTGGGTTTCTAAGGGGTGGAATTAAGGTTCTAATCTACCAAGCCCTAAAATATCAAATTCAAAGCCTCAATTCTCAATTGATTTCTCAATTTCAAGTATAAATAATCAAATTCATCTTACCCTAATCAATTTTAGATTGAGGAAAATAAGAATTACTCATCTTGAATTTGCAAACAAAATCAAAATTCTATTCTATTTCTTCTTTCTCCCTCTTCTTCTCTTCTTCTTCTTCTTCTTCTTCGTCTTCTTCTTCTTCTTCTTCTCCTTCCCCTGCTCTCTCATCTCCTCTCTCTACTGTGCATGGGTTTGGGGTTGAAAAAGTAAGAGAAGCCCCCCCTTTTCCCTTGGATAAATATCACGTAAATGAAACCCCCCGTCCCCTTTTTCTTTTTCTTTTTTCTTAGGTTAAACCCCCATTTTCTAACTCTTCCTTTCATTTCTCTCTTTTTTTTGGGGCAAATACTACTAAGCGACACAGACTTTCTAATTACTCCCCAAAACATAATAATATTAACTTCAAACATATATATATATATATATATATATATATATATATATATATATATATATATATATATATATAACACATAAAATTTATGCACATAAATAACACATGCACATATTAGTCAAAGTTAGTAAATAATTAAAAAATTTTGAGGAGTTACATCTTTTCCCCCTTAAAATAAGTTTCGTCCTCGAAACTTATCATCACCACGTTTCTAATCCCAAGCTCCATGCATGTCAAATAAAGCCATTATGTAAGTCACATAAACTTGGCGTTTGCGTAAAACACACGTAACTCACATAGTCGCATGCCACGAAACAAATAATCAATCACATGCGCACACAAGCCCTATCGATCAAAGACTGCAGGATTATGGCTCTAATACCATTTCTGTAACGCCCCACCTAAAGAGGGCAGGCGCATCACCACCGTAGATGCCCGATTAGGAACATCCACAAGACAACCTAAACTTCTTAACCATAATTAACCTATTAATAGGCGAGCACGGCAGAAGCTTGTAATGAAATCCAACTAAAGTTTGGGAGGGTAAATCTAAAACATGCATTACATACAAAACTGTATCCATAATGTTCTTACTTATATGTAATCCCAAAAATACATCCATACTTACATTTAATAAGCATAACTCATGACATAAACAAATAACGGGGTCTGCATTTCCAACTGGGTTTTTCGAAATTATTTCACAGCTAGCTAGCTCTCTTAATACTCCTGTGGTCCCTTTTTGCTTTAAAACCTAAAAAATGTTGAGATCATGAGCTCCTCGAGCCCAATGAATTACCTTTACCTTCCCTGTTGTTACACTTTGCACATTAACCAGTTAATACATAATCACACAGTGCACGTATCTTATGACATATGGACAGAACATATCATATAGCATATAGAAGGCGATAAGAGAACATGCTTATACTCTAGAAATTGAAATAAACTTATATCTTTCATATCCAACATGTTCCCGAATTTCACAAACGCAGACACATATTTGTTATGAGGTAGGAATTTGTACTAACTTAGTCATACCTGTCCCATATCAGGTATGTTTCAAGGACTCTCATTTTCATTTAAGTCCCTGAACAAACTTTGCTGTTATTCTATTCACTAAACTAACCATGGTTGTCCCATACTAACCATGTCCTTTGGACTCCTAATCCTCATTGAAGTCCAAAAAAAAGCAAAGCCTGCTAAATCATGCTAATGGCCCACCCGTAACCATACTTAACACGTACATAAAATATATTCCATTCAAAAGCCCACATGCGTACTTTAAACACATAATATATTTCTTTAAACATATCTTTCGATAGCACATATGGTTCAAATCAATCATAATTTCATAAATATCCCGAATAATTCTTCAAATCCAAAACTAAGTCCAAATCCACGCCAAAACCAATTTTATATCACATCCAACGTCCAAATCCAAGCCAATTACCAGTTTCATAATAGATCACACATTCTTAACTGAGTGCAAAACTTTTTAGTTTAGGGGAAGTAAACTCATGACTCACACAAAGAACCTTCACAATACACAAGGGTCAAAAACACATCCTGATAGATTGGGCGATGCCCACTCAAGGTACCAATTAGGGACCTAATGCTCTAGAGTACGTAGATGCTCTCAAATCATAAACTGTGGAGTCACATTCACATCCTGGAGAACCAGGGACCGATACAGCTCCCAAATAACACAAACTAATGAGTCAATTGGTAGACCGGGCATTGCCCACTCAAGGTGCCAACCAACGACCAACGCAGCTCCAAACACAAAGACAACTACTTCTATGGCCAAAGCTTTAGAGCGCTCTGTAATAGCCTCAGTCAAGACATGAACTTTTTCCCCTAATAATAAATCTTAGTTATGTCATACTCATATTACCATAACTTATTATCTTCAAATAAACTTTTATTCACATCGTATACCAAACTATAACCAAGACGTAATCCAACTCTAAATAGTTTTCACAAACTTCCTACATTTCATCACATAATCAGAATATTTAGGAAGCTCCACAATGGTCTTTCCAAATCTAATTTATGAATTAAATATACAAATAATCCATAACTACACTAAACAAGATAATTTAGCTCAAAATTCATAACTCAAAGAATGCACATCCAATCTTTCATGAAATTTTGCAAAACACTGAAAACTAATATATAGATTCTAACATAAAAATTTCAAGAATTTTCTCCGTGTCAGTAATTCCGAGAAATTCAAATAGTGAGATGAAATTATCAAAAAGTTTGGAATTAAGCTCAAAAATTCACAACTTATGGCATATACAGCCAAAATTCACGAAAATTTATAAGAAATTACCCAATATCATGAGGACTCTATAGCAATATGTTCATAATTTTTCTCGAAGCGAATATTCAGAACAAATTAAAATAGTAGCCGAAACTATACACTGAAAGAGGGCAGTTTCAATCACAAATTCATAATTCACAAGGCCCACATACAAAATTCATGAAACTTTACCAAAACTCTTCAAACAACATGTATATTCTACAGTAAAAGTGTTACAATTTTTCTCTAACCCAGTGATTCACAGAAATTCAAACATCGTCTGAATTTTCACACCACATAACAAGGTAGTTCCAATCAAAAATTTATAACTTCCAAACCACATATCAAAACTTCACAAAAATTTATAGGAAATTACCCAATATCATGAGTCACCTGCAGTAAACAGTTTAGAATTTTTGGAACAACCAATAATTCACATAAATTCAAATAGTGGTACAATATTTGGAACATCCGAAATTCACTCTATTTTTCTACCATCTTGTTAAACCAGTACAGGAAATCAACCCATAAATCCATAGTATATTATGTGCTTGGATAAATTCAAAACATAACCATCAATTTACAACATCCAATTGATCCAAAAATCACAATTAAACATACAACTTATAGAGGTGGGTTTCTAAGGGGTGGAATTAAGGTTCTAATCTACCAAGCCCTAAAATATCAAATTCAAAGCCTCAATTCTCAATTGATTTCTCAATTTCAAGCATAAATAATCAAATTCATCTTGCCCTAATCAATTTTAGGTTGAGGAAAATAAGAATTACTCACCTTGAATTTACAAACAAAATCAAAATTCAATTCTTTTTCTTCTTCTCCTCCTTGTTCTCTTCCTCTTCCTCTTCTTCTTCTTCTTCTTCTTCTTCTTCTTCTTCTTCTTCTTCTTCTTCTTCTTCGTCTTCTTCTCTCTCCTCCCATCTCTCTGCTGTGCTTGGGTTTGGTGTTGAGAAAGCAAGAGAAGCCACCCTTTTCCCTTGGATAAATATCACATAAATGAAACCCCCCCCTTCCTGCTTTTCTTTTTCCTTTTTTTTGGGTCAAGCCCCCTTTTCTTGACTCTTCCTTTCATTTCTCTCTCTTTTTTTTTTGTTGCAAATACTACTAAGTGAGACATACATTATAATTACTCCCCAAAACATAATAATATTAACTTAAAACATATATATATAAATATATGTAAAATAAAACACATAAAATTTGTGCACATAAATCACACATTCAGATATTAGTCGAGCTAGTAACTAATAAAAAATCATTCAGGGTGTTACACGTAAGTAGCTAGCAAATGAATTCTTATCACGAATGGCTATTTTTGTAAAACTCAATTTTGTCCTCGAGGATACCCAAAATTGTATTCTTCTAGTCACAGAGTAAAACATGCTTCTAATCCCGTAGAAAGAAAGAGACTTAAAAAGGGGGAAAAGAAGGCAAGGGGAAACAAACCAACCTAATGCATCAAAAAATTAAAAAAAGGACAATGACATGGTTCCCAACAAAGTAGAAACATTCCAAACTATGGCATCATATAGAAAAAGAAATCCCGATAAAGGGCATTCCAAGAAAACTATAGAAATATCTACTGGTAATTGTGTTGCTATAGTGTGCGGATGTTATTCTTGCTTTTATGGCTTCCTCCGTAACACTTCCCCTTTCCATCATTACTTGTTCTTTATACATCCCATCTTGGAACATTAGGCTCTGCATGTCTAATGACAACTCCAGTGACAGATGCGTGATTCTCGCCTTGAAAGCATACTATTATTGGACGTAGAAGAAAATATTAATCACCAATCTCATTTTAATCCATTTACATGAACAAAACTACAGCTACAAGTACTATGCACTATAATACTGGTCATTTACATATTCACAAATGCCTAGTTCCCTGATACTCAGTGTATGTTATCCACATGTTATATGGAAGAGAACTCAAAGAAGCATATTCACCATTTAAAGATGATTCCAAGATTTGTTGATAAGATTGACAGTATTCTAAGATGATGCAACATGATTTCAGAATTGGAGACAAGCTAGGAAAGGTACATTTTCATGATATTTGATGATCATTAATTTTTCTAATAATGATTACTAATTTGTCTAATGATGATCATGCATTTAAAGTTAATTTGCTATAATATTTTGTGATTACTAATTTTTCTAGCAATGATCAATAATCTGACAAATGATGATCACTAATTTGCATGTTATTGATAGTCCTTAAATGCAAAGATCATCTAGACATGATTAAATTGGGCTCTTAGATTGTAATTTGTCTCATGATGATCACTAATTTGTAGGTTAGTGATAAAGTTTAAATACAATGATTATCCATGAATTATCACTAATTTTTCTAACAATGATCACCAATTTGTGTAATGATGATCACAAATTTGTCTACCTGTATTATCATTTTCTTACCTCAAAATAGCAACAATAATTGGGCTCTTAGAATCACCACCAAATCTAGTCCCAATCCCATTAGAAGAAAGACACCTTTAAACAAAAGAAAAAGAAAAAGAGTGACAAGAAGGAAAACCAAAACACAATGGTGTAAAGTAACTAATGCAATTGTGTGTTACTGCAGTGCACAAACCTCGTTCTAGGATTTCCTCCACATTAACTTTCCCTTTGCCTTCACTACTGGGTCCTTCTACTTCTCTTCTATAAATATTAGCCTTCAAATCTATAAAGACAATTCCAGTGGCTAGCACTTCGTTCTCTTCTTGAGAGAACCCAAGGCCATGTTGTCTTAAATTTATACTACAAGCGTACGGTGTAGCTGTAGCTAACAACCGGCAAGTATGGATCGTGTCCGCAGGGAACTCGCTTTAGAATACCAAAACTAATTTAGACACTTAATCTAGACCAATCAAGTTGTAAGTTTGTTGTATGTTGGGATTTAAACTAAGGAAACAATAACAACTAAAAGGTTGAATGAGAAAACAAGATATGAAAACACATAGGTTGAGATATCAGCACAATTATGCTAGTTGAACCAATTGCTAACCCCATCAAACAATCCTAAGCATGCATTATGAGTAGATAGATTGTCAGTTAAACTCATCTCCTCCCTCTCTCAAGATTTGAAGACTAATCCTAGAACTACAGTCACCTATTTTCATGGGACTAAAAGTTGTAGGATTACAAGATTTACAATCTCGAATCCCAATTAGAACTTTAATTATTTTCGTATTAAAATCTTAATTGTCTACTAAGTCACGCTAGGTAAAGGTCCTGTCTTTCAACGCTCTCCTAAACCCGAATGAATAATAATGGATGAACGCTCTTTCGAGCATTTCATCGAACACATGGTGTGCATAGTAGAAATCATGAATACAAGTATGAGAAAAATGAGGGATTGGGGCTAGATTTTGATTCAACTAAACATAATCAGCTTCAATCCCAACCTAAATTGGGAGATTAGCCGCAAATCATACTAACATTCAATAATTAAATCATAAGAGAAATAGGCATGATTCAACTAAACTCAAGAACAATAATGAAATACAGAGAATGGAGGAACAAACTTGAATTAATCGTTATCTCAAGGTAGATCGATCTTCGAAGTAATGAATTCAATACCAGAGATGAAAAGCAAAAACTCTGAATGAAAAGCTAAAAAAAATCGCCTCAAAGGAAGTCTGAGAAAAGAAAACTGAACATCCCCGAGGAAAATTTAAGTCGTGCTACAGGACAGGGGAGGCACGGTCATGACACATGGCATGGCCAGACCGTGCCAGCTACCGACATGTGGCATGACCGTGCCACATGGCATGGCTAGGTCATGCCCCATTGCTGGTCGGCTGGTTGTGCTAGTTTTGTGTGGCACGGTCGTGCCACCGGGCATGGGGCACCCATGCTCAATTCTTGGCACTTCCGTGCGACGTTGAGTGACCTTTTTCACGACCTCCTTGGCACTCCTTTCTGCTGAATCATCCATCTTTCCACTCCTTCAGTAAAATCCCTGAACATACAGAAAGATGTTGTATGAGCTAAATATATGCTAAGTCGATTTGACCATTTCTTAACATGATCGATCATGAAAACCTGGGAGAAAGGAAGTCAAATAAAGGCTAAAGTAGGGTTGAAATAGAGGTTTATCACTCCTCCATGCTTATCTCTTGTTTGTCCTCAAGTAAGACTGGCTCATGAGGCACCAAAAAGGAAGATAAACCTCCATCCATGCTCCTCCTCGGGCAAGAGATGAATGATCAACAATCCAAGATAAACTATGCATTAAAGGTGGCCAATTTAAAGTGTGAAACATCCTAAATATGACTCATGCACTGCCATTCATAAATCACCCTGCCCAAATGCAACACATCAATAACGTCAATATTTAAGCACATAGCAAGATAAGACCTTCCTCAATAGGTGGTGAGTAAGCGAGACCGGTAGAACCTCACTTTAGGACAAAGTGGAATGCTCCTCTCAATGTGTTTAGAATATGTAACAAGGGTGCACTCAATGCTCTATCCAATCAAGCAAACTACCATAAGTTTGGTAGAGTTCTCGATTCGGCACCACTTAGTGCAAAATGCAATATGCTAATCAGAGGACTTTTAAAAAGGATGCAATGGGGCCAAAGGTAAAAGGGTGAGAAGCGGGGAAAATTTGGGAAGAGTGGAGCTAATAGTTAAAGGACTAGCGAGCAAAAAACACTTCCACAACTAATGCTGGAGTAACAACTTCACACCACAACTAGAAATTAAGTAACAAATGCCACGAAAACCTCAAGGGAGAAATTAAGCAATCTTATTGCGTTACCCTTATGCCAATCACTTTATTCATAACTTTTTTGCTTCTTTCTTATCTTTTCCTTTCCCTTTTTTTTCTTTGCTTCCTCCTTTTTCTCACTTCTATTTCTTTTCTTTGAAATGGAAATGGACATGTAAATGGCATGGGAAATACAAGCTCAAATCACGAATCCCCCCAAGCAAGCCACCAATAAAGTACCTAAAGTGAACTAACCTTTAAAGCAAACCTAACTTAACATGGAAGTGTCACTCCAGTAGACCTTGACAAGGATATGGGAAATATCGATAAGCCAAGTGGGTAGTGTGTAGGGACGGCAACAAAGACAAGGGGAAAGGCACAAAGGGCTAGCAAAGAGGATATTTACATATTAATGGGTGACTTTTTGGCTCAAGTGGCTAAATAGAACAAAAATTACTATAATCATATTAACACATGCACATGCTGAATACAACTTCAAAGAGAACGAGACCAAGTTCTAGAGATACAATCATGGATGAGTCACACATGAAAGGAAGTACGAGACTATATACAATGAATAGTCATTAGGCTCAAAGTCTCACAGGTAAGTCTACCACAGTCAAACAACTTACCCCAAGGTATGTCCCACTTATCAAGGTGAAAATCAAGCCAAATCACATGAATCTCAAGGGTAATATGACATACAACATAAGGTAGGGGAGCTAAAGATGGCAATGTTAAAATACCATTTAACAAAAATTCACACCATAACATGCCACACTTCAACACACAGATCAACCTGATCAATCAATCATCACCCCTTGTGTTCTCTTCATAAGAGGGGTTTTCGCACATTTTTATTCAAAAGTAATAAATCTAACTAAGAAAGCGGTAAAGGATATAAGGGGAAATGAAGAGAGGGGTAAGAAGTAGTACCTCGAAAGCTCATGAATGTCCCCACTCGATCATTTCGCCTTTCTAATATGCAAAATCTAGCCTATATGCTCTAAACTACGTGTGCTATTAAAGGAAAGATGCAAAGACAACCTAGTAAAACTACATGACATCCTATTTATCTGATGCAAATGCAAGTTATTTCGTACCCCCAAAATCTACAATTTCACCCAAAAAGCTACAAGCTCACCCTCCCATACTTGAGATTTTCATTATCCTCAATGAAAAGGATAAATAAAAAGACCAAGGGGAAGGGCCAACTAATAGCGCCAGAGGGAAGAGGGTGGTTGGGGGAAGAAACACACATTGTTTTTCTTTCTTTTTTTTTCTTTCTTTCTTTTTTTTTCAAAAGCAGTGAAATACTTGGATTGCCTCTCAAGAAGTGCTTGTTTAAAGTTCTTAGCTTGACCCTTACCTGACAGAAGAGGACGACGAGATGAAGAAATGTGGAGTGGGTGAAGTGGGAGCAGTTGATGCAGTCGACTCCTCTCCCGGGTGAAGAATAGTGCCTCTAACACAGCTCAGCAAGGCTAGTGAAGGATTAGGAAATTCCCCAGACCTAATACAGGGCCTCCTATCTCCATCGAATACCTTAATTGCAAAGATAGTGTCAGGAGGAACAGTATGCACTGGGATCTTAAGAGGTGGGGAAACAGCTGACACAGCGAATGGTGGGGGTTGAGGGAGAAAAAAATCCACCCTTTTCCCACAAAATTGAAAAGATAAGGAGCCAGCTTACACGTCAATTACCGCCCTAGCGGTAGCTAGAAACGGTTGCCCCAAAATGATTGACACCTGGGAGCTCTCGACAATGTCCATGACAATGAAATCGCATGGAATGACGAACTGACCCACCTAGATAGGACTTTCCTCTCAAACACCCGCTGGTCGGCTGATGGAGCGGTCTGCAAGTTGAATGGTTAAACAGGTGGGTTGTATCTCCTACAGCTGAAGCCTCCTGTAAAGGGAGAGAGGCATCAAGCTCATGCTGGCTGCCAGGTCACAAAGAGCTCCTTCAATCTGCAGATCCCTTATAGCACAAGGGATGGAGAAACTGCAAGGGTCTTGCAGCCTGGAAGGTGACTGACTCTGAAGAATCAAGCTACAGACCTCTCCAATGGGAACCACAAAAGGTCCCCCATGCTTCTCTTTCTTGGAGACAAGCTCTCTCAAAGATTGTAGGTAGGCTAGTGTTTTCGTGAAAACTTCAAAGAGAAGAGTATTAGTATAAATCCTCCTCAGTATATCCAGGAATTTCGCAAATTTGGGCTCATATTGAAATAGCTTAGCCTAGGCCATCCTTTGAGGGTATGTTGCACATGGCTGGTAACGGCGAACTGGGTGTGGAGGTATAATTTCCTCATTAGAGCTCAACTTTCCCTTCTCCTTCTGCTCATCCATTCCTACAGAATCAGGAAGTGTAACTGTCTCCTGGATAATCATGACAGGACTCTCCTTTACCCCTTCACATGCTACAGAAAGGGCATTGATGTAGCCCCCAGGAATGGTCTTAGACTGACCTGGCAGATGTCCCTGAGGTCGAGATAAGTGATTGACCTGCTGGGCTATCTGGGCAATCTGAGTATCCATTGCCTTCTGGTGGAAGGCCATCACATCGAACTTGGAGTTCGGTTGGTTGATGGACTCGTTAAGTGCCTCATTGGCCTTGGACTGGGTAGCGATAAAGCATTCTATGAGCCTTTCCAAGTGTGATGTGGGTTGAGGAAGTGGAGGGGGTAGGGTGTAGGAAGCTCTATACTGAAACCCCGGTAGCTACATAGCATGTTGAGATGGAGGGTTGGGATTTTTGTAAAGCGGGCTGGGGTGACTCCTCTATCCTGAACCTTCAGCATATAGGTAGGAGTTGTTTGTGGTATAGGGTTGAAGTTATGTACGGCATTGGCATGCTCAATGGAGCAGGGACCATTGAAGCACTCAACGGATGTGTGCCCCTACACACCACAAATCTCACAGACTGCATAGATCCTAGCTGGAATTGTAGAACTGCCTGAAGTAGGAGAAGTCCCTATCCTATCAAGCCTCTGGGTTAATCTTCCACTCTGCTGGCTAAGAGTGAGACATCAACGACGTCATGCTCACCACCACCTCTCCTCGGGATGACTCTCTCGCTTGACCAGCGGTAGGTGTTGGAGGCCATCTCCTCCAACAGAGCCCTCACTGCCTCGATAGATTTTCCCATAAGAGCTCCTCCTATAGCGGCATCTATTGAGATCTTGACTAACTGTTCTAGCCCATTATAGAATGCTTGGACTAGAAGCCAGTCAGGCACACCATGGTGAGGGCACTGCCACTAGAGATCCTTGAATCTCTCCCAGGCTTCATAGAGGGATTCCCCATCCCTCTGAGTGAAGGAAGTGATCTTAGTCCTCAGACTCGCAGTTTTCTCAGGTGGAAAGTATTTACTGAGGAATGCCCTTGAAAGACCCTCCAAAGTGGTGAATGAGTTTGGTTCTTCATTCTGCAGCCAATTGCTAGCTCTATCCCTTAGTGAGAAAGGGAAGAGTCGCGGTCGAATCGCCTCCATGGATGCCCATTGATCTTGATGGTGTCATACTTCGCAAGGAATTTATGAAGATGTGCATTGGGGTTGTCCGCAGGGTGTTCACCAAATTGGTCCCGCTCTACGAAGGTGATGAGTATGAGACTAAGTTTGAAGTTGTTAGCTTCGACCATTGGTTTCACAATAGATGATGTGGTACTGGATGCTTGTGGCAGGGCGTAATCGCGCAACACCCTGTGGTCTTGCCCAGCTCTCTCTACTTTTGCCCTTTTCTTTCTTCTCACTTCTCTGTGACGCCAGCGTGCGGTTGCTTCCATCTCAGGGTTGAGTGAGACAAGGTTTTAATTTCCTTGACTCCTCCTGTGCATACAAAAGCAACCACTATTCCCAGCGTAAAAGGGATCAAGCAAAAGAAAGAACGCACGAGATTACAAAAGGAAAAATAAAGGTCTAGTCTCAAATATTCTAATCGGTTTTGATATCGAAAGAAACAAGTTCCCCGTCAACAGCACCAAAAACTTGTTGTCTTAAATTTATACCGCAAGCGCACGGTGTAACTGTAGCTAGCAACTAGAGAGTACGGATCGCGTCCACAGGGAACTGGCTTTCGAATACCAAAACTAATTTAGACCCTCAATCTACACCAATGAAGTTGAAAGTTTGTTGTATGCTTGGATTTTCACTAACGAAATAATAACTAAAAGGTTGAATGAGAAAACAAGATATTAAAACACCTAGGTTGAGATATCAGCACAACTATGCTAGTTGAACCAATTGCTAACCCCGTCAAACAATCCCAAGCATGTATCATGAGTAGATAGATTGTCAATTAAGCTCATCTCCTCCCTCTCTCAAGGGTCGAAGACTAATCGTAGAACTACAGTCACCTATTTTCATGGGTGTAAAAGTCATAGGATTACAAGATCTACAATCTCGAATCTCAATTAGAATCTTAATTATTTTCGTATTAAAATCCTAATTGTCTATTAAGTCATGCTAGGTAAAGGTCCCGTCTTTCAATGCTCCCCTAAACTCGAATAATAATGGAGGAACGCTCTTTGGAGCATTTCATCGAACACATGGTGTGCATAGTAGAAATCATGAATACGAGTATGAGAAAAATAAGGGATTGGGGCTAGATTTTGATTCAACTAAACATAATCGGCTTCAATCCCAACTCAAGTTCGGAGATTAGTCGCAAATCATACTAACATTCAATAATTCAACCATAAGAGAAATAGGCATGATTCAACTAAACTCAAGAATAACAACAATGAAAGAGAGAGAATAGAAGAACAAACTTGAATTAATCGTCGTCTCAAGGTAGATCGATCTTCAAAGCAATGAATTCAATACCAGAGATGAAAAGCAAAAACTCTAAATGAAAAGCTAAAAAAAATCGCCTCAAAGGAAGTTTAAGAAATGAAAACTAAACATCCCCTAAAGCAGCCCCAAGGAATTTTAATTCGCGCTACAGGATAGGAGAGGCATGGTCGTGACACATGGCACGGCCAGACTGTGCCAACTACCGACACGTGGCACGGCCGTACCACATTGCTAGCCGGCTGGTTGTGCTAGTTTTGTGTGGCACAGGCGTGCCACCCGGCATTGGCACCCATGCATGATGCTTGGCACTTCCGTGTGACGTTGAGTGACCTTTTTCGTGACTTAAAACTCGCCTTCTTTGCACTCCTTTCTGCTGAATATCATCCATCTTTCCGTTCCTTCAATAAAATCCCTAAAAATACAGAAACATATTGTATGAGCGAAATATATGCTAAAGGAGGCCAATTCGACCATTTCTTAACACGATCGAACATGAAAACTAGGGAGAAAAGAAGTCAAATAGGGGCTAAAGTAGGGTTGAAATAGAGGTTTATTAGGCCAAAACCAGGTGGAGTAAACTATGGGAAATCACACATGCTTTTTCAGGAGCTCACATATTGCTTCTTAATCACATCAATCTCCATCAAGAAACCCTCTACTCAAATGAGTTGGGCAAGAATACTAGGGAGGTGCATTTTGACTTTTTAGACTTGCCTTTTATAAGGGCATCACTTTTGTTTCCAGAACTACTTTTCTTATCTTTTTGAGTGGGGTATGTACTCCAGGCGACAACTTTTTTAATTATGTCATGACTTCTGCCAACACCCGGTTATTGCTAATGGTTTTATCTGTTACCACCTTACCATTCTCAAGAAGTGTTTGATTAAAACAAATAAATTTTACCATCAAATGAAAATCTCATTTGAAATAACATAAAGTAGAAAATACAAATATATTTTCACAAAAACAAATATTGACTTACATTACCTTTGATACTCCTATTTCCTCTTTGGCTTTAGCATCAGGTTCAGAACTTCTATTACGTTGTTCACGTTCTTGTTCCTCATAAATCACTTTGGTGATATCCAAAGGGTTGTCACGACCACCTTTCCCAAATCCAACTTCAAATTCATCTTCTTTTTTCAATTTCATTTCCTTATTTAACCACCCTTTCAATGTCAAAAATTGATAGTGTACC